>CM071567.1:329141027-329295845 GCA_036426205.1 Ascaphus truei | reverse complement strand
TATCACCCGTTTTGGTGTAGTTATTCCCGGCTCCATTGCCTTTCTTGCTTCCCCCCTGCGTCTGATTTCCCCCCTCCCCGTTCCGATTTCCACCCCGTTCCCTTCCTTCTGTTGTCCGTGGATATGAGAGAGAGTGAGAGAGGAGGACGAGGACAGACACAGACTGTGTGAGACTGCGCTCTCCAACTGTTAGGTATGTATATACAACTTTGTTTTCACTTTGGGTGCCGTGGAAAAATCCTGATCACATTTGGGAACCACTGGTATATACATATACATATTACTAGTACAGAGTTCCCAACATCGCGGCTCCCTTCAATTGAACACGCATGGCTCAACATATACTTTCCATCTATTTTCTGCAACGGTTTCCTTTTTCGCAGCGCGCGGTTTAAAGATAAATAAATCCCCGTAAAAAAAAGAAGAAGGCATATTTAGAAGAAAACTTTAATTTGCGGATGCATCTTTTGGATGGATGGCCCCTTTAACAAAAAAACTACTTGTTGAAATATTGTTAGGCTACACAAACTGGCCCAGGTAAACATATGGTGACCAGGAAAAGGTCACGTTATAATAACAATTGTTAGTATAAAGATTCATTTAAAAACTACAGATCTACCTCCCAGAAAAGAAGGCGAGGAAGTGCGACCATTTAAATAAATCACACCTCCCCCACTCAGCAGGGGTGTGGCCCAAGAAAATTTTTTTTAACACATTTCTGCAGCGCGCATCTCGCCAATTTAAACTCGCCACACGCATTCATGTTAAACATAGCAGAATTCGCACATTTCTGCATATGGAGAATAAAACTCTCCAAAAAAGCTACTTTTTAATAAATTCGCCAATTTTAAAATTCGCTGCTCTCTGCATAGGCCCCTAAATCGCGTATCTCACACTCAATTCTACTGCTCACTTTTAAAGCTTTACATTCTTCTGCCCCTCATTACATCTCAGCCCTAATTTCTCGCTATGCACCATCCCGACTCTTGCGTTCTTCTCAAGGATGTCTTCTTTCTACCCCCTTTGTATCTAAAGCTCTCTCCCGCCTTAAACCTTTCTCACTTTCTGCCCCACACCTCTGGAATGCCCTTCCCCTCAATACCCGACTAGCCCCCTCGCTATCCACCTTTAAGACCCACCTTAAGACACATCTGCTTAAAGAAGCATATGAGTAGCACTGGATAATCATGGACTCATGACACAAAGCTTGGCCCCCTGCAGACGCACTTACTAGTATTCCCTCCTACTGTCTCTGTACGTTCTCCCTACCTACCAATTAGATTGTAAGCTCCTCGGAGCAGGGACTCCTTCCTTAATGTTACTTTTACAGTATGTCTGAAGCACTTATTCCCATGATCTGTTATTTATATTTGTTATTTATATGACATGTATTACTACTGTGAAGCGCTATGTACATTTTATGGCGCTATACAAATAAAGACATACAATACATACAAGTGCACAACGGAGACAGCTTCAAAACAAAAGCTCTCTAAACAATAAACATGGTATGCCATATATTTATACCCTAAATCCTAAAGCTCCACCCCTTTATGTGGGGGCTTGCACATCACTAAACATTACCTCATTTTGTAATACATAACAATACTAAAGCTGATGTCATTTTGTAATACATAATAATATTGTATAACTGCCTGTCAGCTAGAAACCATTCTGGGGTTAAATGGGATGTGCCTATCCTACCACCTGGCATTTGTGTGAGAACTAGTTTCACTGCGAGAATCTAAGTTTATCTCATGGGTTCTCATAACCTTTAGCCTGTTTACACTTTCAATTTGAAGCTGATTGGATGAGGAAGGGTCAATACATTCAGCTAAGAGCGATAACATTCCATTTTCTGCTTCACACATTTGTTTATACAGAAATGAAACACAGAAATTAGACACACAGAGACAAGACAAGATGGCGGATTGAAATATTCACACAAAATGGCTTCATCCTAAATGCTGTTATGTTGCTATGCCAGACCCCCTAATGTCTCAACTTTGTCACTACTCATACACCCTGATAGACACAAATCAGGGCAAGTATTGGTGTATTGGAGTTCTATACAGCTAGATCTGTGTACAATCCCCAGTAGAAAAACAGTATTGTGTTATTAGCACAGTGTAGCATGACTAGGTGCCCAAACAAATTGGAGACACTGCGCCTATGTAGAATATTACAAAATGTATAGGGCAACTCAGTAGTGTCGGGCTATAGGAGTATAGCATCTATTGGGGGATAGGTGTAACTCTATTCAATGTATCTATACAATATCCTTATGTACATGATATTGCATATACTGTATGCATATGTACGCAGCTGCAATGTCCTATAAATAATAGACATATAACAAGGCAGCTGCTCAATATTTTTTAGTTCACAAAATGTCCTCAATTTAATTCTTTTTAGTGCTGAATTAAGCTGAACATGAATACACTCACATTCTCTAGTAATAACAATGATGAAGAATAGTCAAGTTTCAGGCAGGTCCCCTAAACCTGCCTTAGCCCATAATCTACAACCTTTAGCTGCCTTCTCTGCCCATCTTCCCCCACCCTTTCTGCCCATCTTCCCCCACCCTTTCTGCCCATCTTCCCCCACCCTTTCTGCCCTCCAGCCCAAGACCTTACTACACATAAGATTGAGTCCATCAGACCTGACATCTGTTCATGTCAGGCTCCCCACGCACCATCTACCGCCCTTCGCACATCTACATCCACCCTCCGCTAATTTTCCCCTGTGACTGAGGATGAGGTCTCCATGCTCCTCACCCTCCAACTTTCCACCTTGATCTTATTCCCAAACTTCTCCTCTGCACCCTCTCTGGCCCACTAAGCCCTACCCCAGAGTCGCCTTTTTAACCTCTCATCTCCAGAACATTCCCATCTTCATTTAAACATGCCCTAATCATGCCCTAATCATGCCCAGTATAAAGAAGCCCTCTCTTGACCCAACATCCCTCTCTAACTATTTATTTATCAAATATTTTACCAGGAAGTAATACATTGAGACTTACCTCTCGTTTTCAAGTATGTCCTGGGCACAGAGTTAAGACAAATAATACATGGTTACAAATACAGTTACATAAATGAACAGGATATACATTATATACAAGACATTGCATGCCCAGTTAAAGATAATATACATTATGGGCGTATAAAACAGTTACAGACCAGATTAAAATTTGTGACAGCCTTAGATTTGAAAGAACTTAAACTGGTGGTGGATGTGAGAGTCTCTGGTAGGTTGTTCCAGTTTTGGGGTGCATGGTAAGAGAATGAGGAACGTCCGGATACCTTGTTGAGCCTTGGGACCATGAACAGTCTTTTGGAGTCTGATCTCAGATGATAGGTGCTGCATGTGGTATGGGTAAGGAGCTTGTTCAGGTAGCTGGGTAACTTGCCTATAAAGAATTTGAAGGCACCACAGTGAAGGTGAACTTTGTGCCTAGACTCGAGTGATGACCAATCTAGTTCTTTGAGCATTTCGCAGTGATGTGTGTTATAGTTGCATTGGAAGACAAAACGACAAATTAAATTGTAGAGGGTGTCAAGTTTGCCAAGGTGGGTTTGAGGTGCCGAGCCATATACTATGTCTCCATAGTCAATAATTGGCATTAGCATCTGCTGTGCGATACGCTTTCTGACCAGGAGACTTAGGGAGGATTTGTTCCTGTAAAGTACCCCTAGTTTGGCATAGGTCTTGGTTGTCAGGGTATCAATGTGCATCCCGAATGTTAAGTGATTTGCAGTTACATTATGTTGACCCTTATGCTGTCGTATTCCCGCGCGATCCACATTTAGAAGCATTATCGCAATGCCTGCACCCGAGAGCCAGGACTGTTGCATTAAGCCTATTGTGCATGCAATGTGGCTGCCTGCTATCAAAGGCACAACTTCTCCTCTGCAGACGGACCGTAGGGGCAGCTCAACTGGCTGAACTGGATGGGCCACCCTTATGATATGTTGTAAGGGTAAACAAGACCGGTATTATTGCACGGTAGGGTCCCAGTTCCCAAGCTTCTCTTGTGAGACAAACTTTCTTAAAGGGCCAGTCTCTCCTAGAACACAAATATAGTAATAGCAGTGGCATGTTTAATGGGTTAAATGTAGCCAAGGTATACCCTGCAGAAAAAAAAAGTAATACAAGTATTCTGCCTTTCTCCTTTAAAACCTTTATACATTTCCATGGTAAACACACTAGATTTGTCAATCAAAATGGCTAAATATAATTAGCTGATAAGTATGGATTCGACAAATAGATTTTCTTATTCGTAACCTCTTTAACGGTTACCTAAGTTATTTGTAAGGGTTTGCCCCGCTGTGTGGCTGCGACAAGGAGCATAGAAAGGCTGGGATTCATTTTCTCCCATATGACAAAAATGACACTTCACCGTTTTCTGTACGCCGGGTGATTTTACAAAACTGGCTTCTTTATGTCAACTAAACCTAAACTTTTCAGGTGTCCTTTATATGTTCTCTGAACATCACAACAGCTGGCACAGCAGGAGTCCTTGTGACTAGAGATGGGGCATTTTTGGGGGCGAATGTGGATCGGCCGGATCCTTGGGTCCGCAGATCAAATCGCAAAAAGAGGGCGGCTCACGTTTTTGGCGGGGGTTTTTTTTATTAGTACCAATACACTCCACGGATTCTGCCACGGATTTCCCGAATCCGCGGATTGGATTCTGCAAATCCGTCCACGGGTTGCATGCAACGGCATTTTTTTTGATGAATCCGCACGGATTAAAACCGATCAAAATAGTTTGTGGATTTTGGGGGGGGGGGGGGGGGGGGAGAAATGCGAGAAATACAGGAAATGAATTTGGGCAGATTCACCTATCTCTACTTCAGGGAACATCATGCTATTTGTGCTCCTTTTCTACGGGGGTAATCGCGCTCACCAGTCTCGAAGAACAGTGAATGCAATTGGAATTGTGGTTTGCATCACCAACCTGTGGCCGGTGACCATGTGATTGCTACCCAAGCAAATCGTGGGGTCTGCATCCCCGGGGACATAGCTGGCAAAGCAAGAGTCCTTACAGTTTGCCCTCTTACACGGTGGCGGCTGGTCATCCTCCGGACTATAAGCAAGTTACGAACAGTCGTCCCCAGTGGTCATACCGTTCATTGTGAAAGTTAATTGTACGAACCAGCTTGCGATGCCGTTTTTCTGAAACCCTGCAGGTCCATTGTGGGGTTTTAAAGGATATAAATGCAGAAGTATCTTTTCTTTTCCTTAGCTGTATGTTTTAAAAAAAAAAATTTATTAACAGTATTCCCCAGTTGTCTTTTTCAGTGCCTGGAGACGTTAGACTCCCGAACAGTTGCAAGTAAAAGCTTGAGGGCGACTGTTCCAGCCGCGATGCTGCTTTATGCCTGGGCATGCCACACACGCTCTGATGTTGCTGTAGGATCGCACAATAGGTTTTCATACAATGATCAGCAGTTCCCTTCAATAAACACGTGTCCCAGTAAATCAGCCTCCAACTCCCATGTGTAATGTAACTGTGATTGCCGCCGGTTCGCTTAACCCGTGTGGTGTCAGGACGCCAGCGGCACCGCAGTCATGTGATTGTTTGTGTAGCAGCCTCGTGGCCCAGGCATGCCCCTTGCAGCCTAGAGCAGGCGTGGCAATGCTCTTCTGCTGCCATCATCACAGCAGCTCACACACAGTGGCGTAACTACTGTGCCGCTCAACCCCGCAATGCAGGGGGGCCTGCCGGCCGTCGCTGGAAGTTGAGCTCAAGTTCTCTGCTTGCTGCGGGGTCGGGGTCTTCACTGACAATCCCTCCTCCTGTTTCCCCGCCCCAGTTTGCAGCAGCTCATAGCTCAACCGGAGTATGGCCAGGTCCTCACTGCCTGCTGCAGCGGTCGCTATGCATCTTTAACATGTTTAGTAATCAGACTGGCAGTGCCCAAACATATATAGGTGAATAGGTGTTTTAGTTTGATTCCACCATTAATCAAAATGGCTAAATATAATTAGCCGATAAGTATGGATTCGACGGACATAAAGAGGTTACGAATAAGATCTGCATCACCTGCGCGCCCGGGTGGGGACACACTCGGCAGGTACCACATTTCACCAAGTGCACCATCTATACACTGACAAGTGGGGCAGTGCTGTCTCACACACTTGGGTGGGTGGTTGGTTCTGTGGACACTGTGGCGGTACGGTGCCCGAAGCACCTCAGTACATTGGGGTAACCCCTGCAGGGGTGTGGACACGGTGTTGTGAAGGCACAGTGAGGGATTACGGCCCTGCGAGGCCTAGTGTCACACTAGTGGTGTCATTGGTTATGATTGTTTAAATGCCTACAGTGAAGTGCTATTGTTTTGTTACATCAGTGTGTATTGTTCATACAGTATATGGTCCTGCACAGGGCTATCCCACATAGGTAGGATCCCGTGCAGGTGGAGGCGCTGTCACCAGACGAATCAAGCTCATCCCAGGCTACTGGCAGTGGAGGTTCAGGCCTCCTGTGAGCCGCAGGTAACGTACCTATCATATGACACAACTTTCTCAGCACGGCCAGGGTTAAAGACATGCAGGGCCTGCAAACCTACTCCCGTCAGCTCTTTCAACCTCATCGGTGTGAGAATGGTTTACTGGCTATGCAATGTGAAGCTGTGTAAAGTAATGTAAAGCGAAAATGTACTTAAAGTGAAGCACTGCCTTTTTTGACTTGTGGAGAGGTAGGAAGCCAGTATTGCTGTTCAGGACGTGCCTGTGTCCTACTCACAGGCGCATGCGCGAGCTGCCGTTTTCCAATTGGGCGAGGGGAATCGGCGTGTCACACAACTACGACGGTCTGTCGGGCTCAATAAGTGTCTGTACTTGCGAAGCGAGCGTATGGACACACGGGAATGGTGCTATTGTAGATATGTCCGTACCCGCGAGTGTCTGTAAAGTGACGGTCCGTATAGCGGGGTATGCCTGTATGGTATTTTTAGCAATATTCACGACACTTCCCGGAAAAAGACCCAATGACGATGATGCAGTCGATGGAAGCATACTACAGACAGAAGTGATAGAACAATCCATCCTGCTCAGAAGCTGGAGCATGGCGGGCTTTGGGAAATGCAAGGAAGCACTTTGTTTTTATCACGGCAATGATGGTGGATTCATGGCAATGCCAGTAAACAGGTGCTATGGGGTAATCCAGTCATGGAATGCAAAAGCGCTTGGGATAGATGTTGGGCTACCATAAATACAAGAGAAACCCGAAGAACAAATCCGGTCCGGTTTTAGAGCAGATGGGGAATGGGCAGACTAGATCGGCCAAGCGGTCCTTATATGCCATAAATAGTTTCTGTGAAAAGACTGAGTATAGGATGCAATAATATAGTAAGTGCATCGGGTACTGCACTGAAGATCCAGCAAACAAGTAAACAGAGTAAGTGCAGTGATATATATAAATGAGTATATCCGTTTTAACATGGACCCTTGAAAGCGTACGCCTATGGATAGAAGTCAAATATTTGTCACCCTTGGCTTTTGCCTCTGCGGCAAGAGACTTTGGCTGAAGGCTGTTTGTGTAACAAACTGAAAGAGGCATTGTCACGGTCTCTCTTAACCCTTTCGCTGCCCGGTGGGCATGACAGAAACAGGATTAAGACGTGGCAGTGTCCTTTTCCGAAACAAAGCATATAGTACAAAGAGATACCACTGGAAAGTCTCTCTATTCGGCGCACCACAGAATTGATGGTTAATGAAATTAAGTTAAAACATAACATTTAATAGTGATCAATATAAAATAGCCGCTTGTACTCGTGAGTAAACCAAACTAAGGTAAAAGCCAGTCCTAGGTGTTAATTATATATACCTGTCTGGGAGTGGTCAAGGGACGAAAAACAACTCATGAAAAGGAACCTTCTCTGGCTGGATATCTGCAATCAAGGTTTCAAAGGTGTACAAGAATCACCTGCTCAGGTAAGTATATCAAATGACTAGTCCCAGCATAAATACATTACACAGAGAGCAATTGGTAAATGTGTCTTTAAGAGGATCAAATTGCACTGAATGTCTTCAGCAAACCACAGACCTAACAATTCGTAGGTTTAAACACATCTTAAACTAATGTGTCAGATTGTACAGAACATTGCTTGAGGATTTGAAAACATTATCAATAGTGTGTTGCACCTATGTTTAACCCTTTAAGTGTCACGTTTAACACACAGCAATTTAACTAAACCTAACAGGCATGTGTACTTCCAATAACAGAGTGCTCGATCTCACAGACTACTGGCTAACACTTTATACCAATATTCTATTAAGCATGGGATATATAAATATATATAAATAAGACCATGAAGTAGTCAATTAATTTGTGCTTCAGATACATATACATTCAGAGCAAGGTGTTGCACCTATGATTAACCCTATAAGTGTCTCATTTAGGACACATGTTTAACTAAATCTACCCGCCTATTCAAATTTACGAGGCATTCATAATAGCAAGTTGCAAAATAATACTCCAAATATGTACATCTAAGCAATTGAATGCAACGGAAAAACAGGATTTAAAGCAACCAAATATAGCTTAGATTGCACATGGTATATACCCATAAGCCAGGTATCTTACATAAAGAGATGCAATATGACCCTTGCAAACATTAAAAAGGCTCATAATGTCCCGTGAGGCAATCCTGTTTGTACACAAAATTCAGGATACTCCTATAGCATTTGATCAACAGCCGCAGGACAGACAAAGCTGTTTCGTGTATTTCACACATAAGTTTCCACTTTGACACAATAAGGGCGATATCCTGCTACAATCACTTACAATTCAGTAGCCACAAAGTGACGTAGTACAATGCTTGACCTCCAAAACACCTTACTTGGTTAGGAGTCATGTAACTCCGCAATGTTACTGTCGACTGCCTCACGGGACCCGCTGTACCCGAAGACGCTCGTTTCGGCACAAACCACGCCTTCTTCGAAACCCAATCAATCAAGACACAAAGCTTCCATTTACAGCCTCGAAACTGGGGACATGGGAAAGTAAGTACTTGTTTGGGAACTGTGTGACACCTTTTCTAGACCCTATGTGATACAGTTAGGTGGGGGCGTTTGGGAAGGGATGTGGCGACTCAGAGTACGAACTAAACGAATGTTGATATGCATGTCATACCTTTGTACAGACTCTGAACATCCATAAAAAAAAGGGAGAGACGAGGGAGGGAGGGAGAGACGAGGGAGGGAGGGAGGGAGAGAGAGGAGGGAGAGAGACGAGGGAGGGAGAGAGAGACGAGGGAGAGAGACGAGGGAGGGAGGGAGAGAGAGAGAGAAGGAAGAGAGAGGGGGGGGGGGGGGGGAGGGGGAGGAGGGGGAGGGGGAGGGGGAAGGAACGGGGGGGGGGAGAAGGAGATGTGGCTGGGTGAGATGTGGGGGGGGGGTAGAGAGACCAGGGGGAACCAGTGCAAATAAGTACAACCTGCAACCAGTGCAAATACAAATGGACACATGCAAACTACACAAGCAGGCAAACTGCACAGGACACAGACACCGACAGGCAGGACACACACAGAACACAGCCCCCCCTCACATCTCTCCCAACCCCCCCACACATCTCTCCCTGACCCCCCTCACATCTCACAGGGGTGAGAGATAGGGGTGAGGGAGCAGAGACCAGGGGTGAGGGAGCAGAGACCAGGGGGAACCACTGCAAATAAGTGCAGCCTGCAACCAGTGCAAACAGGACACAAGCAGGAGACACACATCACACAGACAGTCAGGAAACAGTACACAGACAGACCACAGGCACAGGCAGGACACAGCCTCACCTCTCTGCTGCACGCTTTTTCTCTGCTCTTTGGCCCCACCCCCAGGCTCCTGCCACCTCCTCCTGATTGGCTGCATTACACAGCAGCAGCCACTCAGGATGGAGCAAGCTGCCCAGCCCCTTAGCAGAAGCTCTGCTCTCTCCCTTGTAGCATCGGTGCTACTAACTGAGGAAAATTTAGGTACAGGTTCGCACGAACCGGTGCGAACCGGCTGAATCCCACTGCTGGTCAAAAGGTAAAACTATTTAGCCTCAATGAGAAAGTTATCTTTGGCGAAAACCAAAACTGTGTTCGCATAGAAGAACCTAATCCCACCATCAAGCATGGTGGTGAGTATGATGGTTTAAGGCTGCTTTGCTGCCTCAGGACCTGGACTGCTTGCCATCACTGACAACCATGAATTCTGCATTGTACCAGAAGATTCTAGAGAAGACTGTCAGGCCACCCGTCCGTGAGCTGAAGCGAAAATGGGTCATGCAGCAAGACAATGATCTTAAACATACAAGCAGATCTACAAAAAGCTGCAGAAGAAGAAATTCTGTGTTTTAGATTGGCCTAGTCAAAGTACCGACCTAAACCCCATCAAAATGTTGTGGCAGGACATGAAGCGAGCTGTCCATGCAAGGAAGCCCTCAAATGTCACTGAGTTGAAGCAGTTCTGTAAAGAGGAATGGGCCAAAATTCCTCAAAACCGATGTGAGCGACTGACCAGCAGTTACAGGAAACGCTTAGTTGGTCATTGCTGCTGAAGAGGGTGCCACCAGGTACTGAATCTAAAGGTTCACATACTTTTTAATAAGTAGGTATATGTATAGGATAAAGTATCTGTTGTCTAAATTTAGCATAGGTTGAACTTGATGGACGTACATCTTTTTTCAACCTCATCTACTATGTTACTATGTAACTATGTTTTTCACACATGGATATTGAATGTTTAATCGTTTATGGATAAATAAATGTTGAGAAAGTATCATGTGTGTGTCGTTTGATCAGATTATCTTTATCTATTATTAGGACTTCGATTAAGATCTAATAGGATTTTCACATATTTCAAACCTAAAATGTTAAGTGGTTCACAAACTTTCTTGCCACTGTACACATCATGTAACAGGATACATACAAGGCTTTAACCTTCCTCTATGGAAAAGTACTTATCCAACTAATTACAAAAGGTAAACCAGATCTGTCAATGCAGACAGAAATTAGTACTGTATTTCCCCATCTTCCAAGAGCCACACCCCCCCCAAAAAATGGGCTGGCAAAAGTAGGCTTATGTACCAGTGAACGATTGCTGTCTTTAGCCATTTTCTTGTAAACGTAGGGAGTTACGAGCCTATAAAAACAAAAATGGAGGTGTGGATCTCCTTTGTAGATCAGAGGCCCCAGATACAGGGATCTTTCTTCCCATGCTGCAGATACTACCGTCAACACAAACTGATCAAAAGCATACCCAACCCGACACAAAAATAACAAAAACAAACCTTACATATTTATTGAAAATGCAGTGTCGACGTTTCAGCCCTTCATCAGAACATTGATAGGCATATACAATCTAACAAACGCTCAAGATCAAAGTTGGCAAACCTTTGAGTCACGTTTACTGTATTTACTGTTGGGTGTTCGTCGGCATCTGTGCATAAGGCCTTGCCACAGCCGATACGTTGGATCACAGCACATGGGAGCAGAAATGGACGCATCAGGGTTCATAACCGGAAATCAAACAAGTGACACTGCTGTTGTCAGGTAACCGACAAGCAGCAAAGCAGAACAACCCGTTGGCAAGATAATACAGCATCTGATCCCCCACGTTTCAGACAAACGCTACTATTAATAACCAAACAAATAATAAAGGGGAGAGGAACAGAGCTAATGAAACCCGTCAATAAAATTATCCATTAAAACAAAAATGGCAACAAACCTATTTGTATAAATAATGCCACTACTTGAAATAGAAAGAAATTACCCAAAAAAATAGTCGATATCAGCGCTGTAAGAAAGCATTATAGCCCTAAATCAGGAGTGGCCAACTCCGTTCCTCAACGGTCACCAACAGGTCAGGTTTTCATGATATCTCTGCTTCAGCACAGGGGGCTCAGTCAATAACTGAGGCACTGATTGAGCCACCTGTGCTGAAGCAGGGATAGCCTTAAAATCCGACCTGTTGGTGGCCCATGAGGGCTGGAGTTGGCCACCCCCTGCCCTAAATCATTAAACCCATGATGTGCCGGAGCATCCAGTGTATTGATCCCGTAACAGTCTCGGTAACAAGCAAGTGTTCCTATCCAGCCCTTCCCGTTCAACTTACAATGCCGACTCTGCGGTGACATTCTCTAAATCCAGATTTCATTTCCTGTGTGGCTTGCCCCACGTAGTTTGAACAACACGGACATTTGATAAAAAAAAACATGATCTGATGGGGAAAAGTGTTCCTGTCCTTGGATGAGCAAACCATACTCTGTATTATATTATTACAAACGTAACATGAATGACACTACAACATCCCGGTTTAGGATTAGACAAAACACTGTTGATCATACTTCAAAAGGGTTGTCTGATTCAACGTCTCTATCCTATATATTGCAGATCGCTAATACACCACAGCCGGAGGGAAGAGACAAAACTCCCACAACACCAGATTTCATTGTAGAAATCGGCCATCAAGTCAATTTTTGGGGATGATGCGGTCTATCCTCCAGCCCTGATTAAAGCTTTGCCCTACTCCAAGTTTAGAAGAGTGGACAGAATTGTGAAGGACCCTTTCCTAAAGAATAATGCCCAGAATTTACCAGCTTTAGCCTATAATAAAGAATAAATAAAAACAATCATTTCTGCCCCCCCCCTCCCCCCACACAATCTGGCAACAAATAGGATAGCAACATTAGATACAAAGACCTTGAGACATAAAACGACAACAGTTTGTCACTTTGTAGTAACCTAAAGCAGGGTATTTAATTTGCTCGTCCAAGAACAGAACAGGTTATCAGATCGTTATTTACATACACATTAAGTATCCCCCCCTTACGATCCTGTGCATAGCATCTGCGAAAATGACACCACCGTGATGGATAATGTCCTTTGTTAGCGAGCGCGCTACTGGCTCTGTACACTGGATACTCTGGCATCTCATGGTCTTAATGACGATGTAGGATTGCACCGTTTCCTGATCGCTTTACTTTTATTGATCTGTATTCACAGTGTTAGATAATGTCTCGTATCAAAAACAAAAAAAAACAAAAGTATCGGCCTCATGCATTTTCACAATTAGGCGAACTGTTTAACAGTTTGTCCTTTTATTCACATTATCCCTTCCACGTGCACATTTTCTTCCTCACTATTGGTTGTTATTACACAGGAGAAGATATCTTAAAGCTTCTGGGATCATATCCTCTATCATGCCCCAACATTTTGATTGTACCTTTTTTTAATTTTGGTGTTAGTGTGCAGAGAATTCATATAGGAGCTGCTACCGCTGGGACAGTTGTATAAAACGTGAATGTGCTTGTAATTTTTTTCCCCCCCTTAGACCAGTGTTTCCCAACTCCAGGCCTCAGGGAACTCCAATAGGTCAGGGCTTAAGGATATCCCTGCTCTAGCACAGGTGGCTCAGTCAAAATGACTGAGCCGCTGATTGACCCACCTGTGCTGGAAGACCTGACCTGTTGGGGTTCCCCGACGACTGGAGTTGGGAAACACTGCCTTAGGCTAAGGCCCCACTCCCAGAGTCAGCGCGCCCGCACTGCAGACAGGCGGGGCGCTGACATACACAGACCGCGATATGCGGTCTGTAGGGAGCGGGAGCCGGAATGGGGGCGTGGCTTGAGCGGAGGGACCCGCTACTCTTCCCCCCCCCCCTCCACGGCTTGGGCTGCTGATTGAAGGTAAGTAAAGCAACACACACACACACACACTCATACACACAGACAGGCACACACACACGCAGGCACTCATACATACACACACACACACACACACACAGACAGGCACTCACGCTGCTTTCACTCAACTCCTCCCCGCTCCCCGAAGCCTCTCCTCCTCCCCATTGGCTCACAGCCACACCACGTGACGCGTCAACGCTAGGGATCACCATTCTCTTGTATCCCATAGCGGCTGACGCGCCACAGCGTGTAGTAAGCTGTGCAGCCAGGGGGGACCGGGACCGGCTCCGCAGGATTCCCCTGCTGGTGGGGAACTCGCGTGTGGCCGCCCGCGCCGCCGGGCGCACCGGGTCCCAGGCCTAAGACAGATCCACAAGACCCACCTTTCCCCAGTCACTCCGCATACAATGCAGCCAGGGGTCAAGAGTAATGACACACATGTTCACAGTGCGTTGGAGTGCACATTTGCCTGTCATTACCCAGAATCCCTGGCTGCAGTGGAAGCATTACATACGCAGCGTGTCTGGGGAAAGGAAGGTCTGCGAACCTTGCGAGAGCTCGTTATCTTTGCTGCACGGTGGAGGGGTTGTCACTTTTTACTCACCACAACTTACTTTGAATACATTTGTATTGGACTAGGGAAAAGGTAGACCATGCTCATTTTTGTAAAAAAACAAAAAAAATTAAACAACAACATTTAGCAAGAAAAGAGGACACCCGCATAGACTTTTACAGAGGTGTTTCTACAGAATGCCCTCTACCCTTACTACATATGTTCAACAGATTAAACAATCTATGTCGCTGTGTGCCCCCATGGCAGTAACTCCTATCCCGCGCCTGCTCCTTCCTCTCCAGATCAAGAATAGATTTAGAACTAAGCAAACCACCTCAAACAGCAGACCTATAACCCCACAGGAAAACACAGTGCCATGCAGAGATCTTACTGTACATAGCTAACCAAGGTGCCAAGACGCTGGGTAACACCGCGATGCATATACATCTATCCAACCGGACGGAAAAATACTGCAGTCATCGGTTTTATCCCACAATTTGTGGTTTCAGATACTAGCAAGGAGATCTTAAAGTGGTCTCAGCCTCTTAATGAAAAATTCCTGCATTGGTCACACTAACTCATCTAGCTTGTATTTAATTAAAACTGTATCAGCAATCTTCTAACACTATTTAACTTGTATTTGTTGAATGCTTAAAAAGTAAGGGTGGCCCCGTTTGTACAAACAACTCCTGTACACACATTTTAAAAGCATGACTTCTGCAGCAAAACAGACTTACCCCAAGATTACAGAAATATACAGTAAAAGCCTTTAGAGCCTTTTTATAAAGACTTACCTTAAGCTTTTCAACTATAGCCTGAAAACCTGATTGTGCACAATGTTATATTTGAACAGGGATACACCTGCATCTTTGTTAAGAGCATTTGTGATTTAATGAGATTTTATTGTTTTTAAATTGTAAATATAAATTGAAGGGGGATTTCGAGAAATTGTTTATTAAAGTCACACAGCGCAGAAAATGTCCTAAAATTGAAACCGGCTCAGAGTAGGCGTATGGGGGTATTCTAGTAATGACCCAAAGTAGGGGTAGCCCACTCCTGTCCTCAAGGGCCAAACAGGTCAGGAGCTGCAGGGAGAATTGCAGACTAAGAGATAGGCGTTTTTAAGGACAGCACGCACGTTTCTTTTTTAGGCGTTCAAAGAGATTCATAAGATTGTACATACTACTGCCCAGCAGTGAGCACTATTACAAAGGCTCCCTGAATATTCACCATGTGCAAAACAGGGCCAATAGCAGAAAGTTGCGAGGCCGCTTTATTATATATTTATTTATAGAGATGGGGCAGTACGGATGTCAAGGTTGTCCTAAGAAGCAAAATGTAGAATGTTCTACCCTGGGAGACAGGTACAAAATACAGTAGGGAAACAAGTTGAAACATAGGTGGAGCCTCGGAGGAAGTGATGCATTTACTGGAACAAGAAATGATTTTTGTTTCCTTAGACCAGGGGTGCACAAACTTTTGTTTGTGGCCCCCCTCCTCCCTTACCTGCTCTCTGGCATCAGCGGCGCCGCATTGTCATTGCGTTGCCAGACAGCAGGTAAGAGGTAATTACAGAAGCCTCTCGCACTCCCCCGGCATTTAATGATGCAAGGAAGCGCGCGGGGGCTTCCAAGCGTCACACCCCCTGCCCCCAAGAAAATGTCACGCCCCCCCTAGCCTTAGACAAAGAAAATGTTAGCTAAATGTTACTTTGATCCAGAGGATGGTAATGTAAATACTTATTTTACCAACATTTTATAGTGTTAATACTTTTAGTGTGATTATTTCATCCCCTTTATCAAAGGCCGATCGGCATGTTTAAAAATAAAAATATCTGTTAGCTATTCCTCAACATTTCTACTTCTACAGTAGACTTTAAAAAAAAAAAACAAATATGTAATTTCCAGCTTTATGTAAACATTACTTAGGAGGCAACTAGTTTTCTGAGGCTAAACAAAATGTAGTTTATAAAGCGCACCTTGTGATTGCAGTTCAATGCAGCTTTGATTGGGGGTGGGGGGGAATAAAAAGGGCCCAGTCCCAGAGCCGTTTCACAAAAGCCTCCAGTGAAATGATGAAGTATTAAACCACCCCCCAATGCTCCCTTCTGTTAGAGGCTGGCACTGAGCAGCGGAATGCTTTCAGTGTTGCACTTTGAGTAACATATTGTAAACGTTTTTTCCTCTGAAAGAATTCCAGTGCACACAATCAATGCATTGGGTGCCCATGCTGATGGGGCAGGAGCCCACAGGAGACGTGGCCTAATGGACAGTGGCATGGTTAATAGTGGTAGCCGATTGACAAGCATTTTAATGCTATTTTTAAACTTGAATTTCCCACAATAACAAAGCATCAGCATATTTTGTAACCCGTCTAATGTATTTTGGGAATAAAGACTATTTCATCAACGAGGTCCGTTTGACCAATTATGGATTTACATTTAATTAGTAGACAAGATTGAAAAAATAAAATAAACGTCCATTAAGCTCAACCAGTGTTAAATTTAGACTGATACCTTATCCTATATTTGTACTTACAGTATATTGATCCAGAGGAAGGCAAACAAAAAACCCCAGTGACATATCATCTAATGCTGTCTCATAAGGGGGAAATAAAATTCTTTCCTGACTCCAAAATATTGGCAATCAGATTATTCCCTGGATCAACATCCTTCCCATGTTATTTTTGTTATAATTATATTTTATTTTGTATAACCCTTTATACCTTTCCTTTCTTAAAAAATAAAAATAAATAAGATGTCAACCCTTTTTTTGTTGAAGATATCTATGGTATAAGTCAGTCTCCTTTGGTAATTAATTTCACAGTGTAACTGCACGTACTGTAAAGAACCCTTTCCTATGTTGCTGGTGAAATTTCCTTGCCTCCAAACTGAAGGGATAACTGTGTGTTGTTTGTACTGCCCTTGGCAGCTCCTTGTATTGACTGAATATATTGGTGTGTGTATATACAGTTATACCCCTTTTAGTTAAAACCAGAGACGAACATGAAACAGACAGAGCTCAATGCACATCCAGCGAAACTTTATACACGGTACAGTGCCTAAATATACATGTATTGATATCTATTAAATAAAATTGTCTTTTAGTTTAACATTTTGGCCAAATTGTTGTAAGCCCCTGAGCCACTGCACGGCAGACCAAATCTCAAGGGTCCCTACACTAATAAATTCTTAATAACCTGTACATTGCCAGGAAGAATGATTTAGGTAGGAGGTTGCCACCCTCCAATCAGCCAAGACCAGCTGAACAAGAATTGTAAGACATATAGAACACCCACAAGCTCATATTGAACCCCCAAAATAACCAACCTCCTACCTAATTTAAGCTCACCCCCTCCCACTTTTAAATGGTTAAAAGCTCACTTCATAGCATCTCCCACTCTCAAGGGAACTTGCCTGCTTGCAGTGTGATTGTGACAAATCTAATTCAGAGTGCTTTTCCTGGTAATGTACAGGTTAATAAAAGCTTCAATCAGACTTAGAACTTTGCAACTAATTTTGACAGATTTATTATAAATCATTCTTCCTGGCAATGCACAGATTATTAAGAATTTATATTAGTGTAGGGACCCTTGAGATTTGGTCTGCCGTGCAGTAGCTTAGGAACTTACAACAATTTGGCCAAAATGTTAAACTAAAAGACCATTTTATTTAACAGATATCAATACATGTATATTTAGGCACTGTACCGTGTATAAAGTTTCGCTGAATGTGCATTGAGCTCTGTCTGTGTTTCATGTTCATCTCTGGTTTTAAAGTATATTGCCATGCTCAGTAGCACTCCTCTGTGACACATACGCTTATATATATGGTGTGGCTATTTTGAGGGTTCAATATGAGCTTGTGGGTGTTCTATATATATATCCCTTTTAGACAATTTTTCTAAAGTGAACATATTTAAATTAGTTAGCTTCTCCCCAAGTCAGATTGTCCAACCTTTTATTAATTAGGTGGCTCTCCTCTACATTTTCAAGTTCCCTAATGTCTTTCATGGAGTGGTGCCCTTTACTGTACTCCGTATTCAAGGTGTGGTTTTACTAATGCATTACAGTGACAATTGTTTACTTCCCTTCCATCCATTTCACCTAAATTCTTACTTACCGATCTCAAAGACACTAATAAGGTTAGTTTGGCACGACCTATCCTTCATAAATCCATGCCGACTCTTACAAATAATTGTTATCCATTAGCGAGAATATTATCCCCTACTAAACCTTCAAGTAGCTTCCCCATTATTAATATTAGTCTTACAAGTCTTATTCCCTGGATTGTGATCTAGATCCCTTTTATAATATAGGCACCACATCTGCTTTAGACCAATCTTATGGTACTAAGCCTGTGGAAATGGAGTCTTTGAATATTAAATGTAATGGTGTGGCTATTACTAAACTTAATCAATGTGGGGGTAGGGGTGGCAGAGGAGGGAGGGGAAAGGGAATCCAGAGCTCTTGCTACAGTCAAATTAATAGATAAGGTGCTAGGAGCAAATAGCATAGAAAACGATGTCTTGTAAGAAAGAAAAAAGCCCCTACACTCTGCACTCAATATCCAGGTAAGTGAATTCATTAAAATGTAACTTAATAGTAAATGATAATAAAATATTGGACAAAGTCAAGACGTAAATAGTAACAGAAAAACACAAAATATAGCGGTAATCTAATGAAATCCTGATATTCGGGGAATAGTAGTTAGTTCTCTACTCCATATACAGTGGTGTGAAAAAGAAAGTACACCCTCTTTGAATTCTATAGTTTTACATATCAGGACATAATAACAATCATCTGTTCCTTAGCAGGTCTAAAAATTAGGTAAATACAACCTCAGATGAACAACACCACATGACATATTACACCGTGTCATGATTTATTTATCAAAAATAAAGCCAAAATGGAGAAGCCATGTGTGAAAAACTAAGTACACCTTATGATTCGATAGCTTGTAGAACCACCTTTAGCAGTAATAACTTGAAGTAATCGTTTTCTGTATGACTTAGTCTCTCACATCGTTGTGGAGGAATTTTGGCCCACTCTTCTTTACAATGTTGCTTCAGTTCATTGAGGTTTGTGGACATTTGTTTATGCACAGCTCTTAAGGTCTAGCCACAGCATTTCAAATCGGGTTGAGGTCTGGTCTTTGTAACACCTTGATTCTTTTCTTTTTCAGCCATTCTGTTGTAGATTTGCTGGTGTGCTATGGATCATTGTCCTGTTGCATGACCCAATTTCTGCCAAGCTTTAGCTGTCGGACCGATGGCCTCACATTTGGCTCTAGAATACTTTGTTATGCAGAGGAGTTCATGGTCGACTCAATGATTGCAAAGTCCCAGGTCCTGTGGCTGCAAAAACAAGGCCAAATCATCACCCCTTCACCACCGTGCTTGACAGTTGGTATGAGGTGTTTGTGCTGATATGCTGTGTTTGGTTTTCGCCAAACATCTCCACTTTGGTCTAGTCTGTCCAAACGAGTCTTGTGGTTTGTTCAGATGCAACTTTGCAAACCTAAGCCGTGCTGGCATGTTCTTTTTAGAGAGAAGAGGCTTTCTCCTGGTAAAAAAAAAACACAGTACAAGTGCGCAACTATAATGAATAAAGAGTGAATTGAAATAAAGTGCATTAACCACTTAATACCCGAGTATAAGTAACTAGGTTACCAATAAAGCGCGTCTGCTGCTGTGATAGGGTGGTCCAAGACCCTGAATCTAGACAAAACAGCGCACAACGCTCATGGTGAAGAATAAACAATTTATATTAAAAAGTAATTCAAGGTTCTGCGTACATCAGATAAAGGTTAAACAGGCATGTAACTGTAACTATGACAGTTGTTACCACTCAGGTATCAGAACACAGAAGGCTGATGTACGCAGAACCTTGAATTACTTTTTAATATAAATTGTTCATTCTTACTTCACCATGAGCGTTGTGCGCTGTTTTGTGTTTTGTTTTCTCCTGGCAACCCTTCCATACAAACCATACTTGTTCAGTGTTTTTCTAATGGTACTGTCATGAACTTTAACATTTAACTTGCTAACTGAGGCCTGTAGAGTCTGAGATGTAATGCTTGTTTTTTTTTTTTTTTTGCAATTTCTCAAAGCATTGCATGGTCTGGCCTTGGGGGTGAATTTGCTGGGATGTCCACTCCTGGGAAGATTGGCAACTGTCTTGAATGTTTTCCACTTTTGAATAATCTCTCACTGTAAAATTATGGACTTTAAATTGTTTGGAAATGGCCTTATAACCCTTTCCAGATTGATGGGCAGCAACAATTGCTTCTCTAAGATCATTGTTGAGGTCTTTCCTCCTTGGCATTGTGTTAAAACACACACCTGAATGCTCCAGACCAGCAAACTGCTAAAACTTCGGCTTTTATAGGAGGTGGTTACACTTGCTGATAATTAATCAGGGGCATTTGATAAGCAGCACCTGTTTGCTACTTGGCATCTTAATTCCTATGGAAGCAGCAAGGGTGTACTTAGTTTTTCACACAACGCCTCCATTTTGGCTTTATTTTTGTTAAAAAAATCATGACACGGTGTAATATGTCATGTGTTTTCCTTCATCTGAGGTTGTATTTACCCAATTTTAAGACCTGCTAAGGAAGAGATGTCCTTATTATGTCCTGATATGTAAAAGCAGATTTCAAAGAAAGTGTACTTTCTTTTTCACACAACTATATATCAGCAACTAAAATCGGGAGAACATCGAACCCTCCTTGAGGAGGAAAAGATTAACAGCTAAAGTATTTAAAACCGTATGCAAAGATACGTTTCCTTAGGTGCTTATAATTTTGTTTCCCAATAGTAGACTAATTAGGGTCCGTGTTCCGATATCCAAATAGGTTCGTAAATTTGTGACTATCACTATTAGTCAAGCAGCATCCGTTGTGAAACTGTATTTGACTGCTGCGACTGGAGGGGAAAGGTGCGCAATGAGAGCCTCTGTAATCAAGAGCGCAAAGTGTTCAGCACGTACTACATTAAGCTTCCCTTAGACTTGTGTAAAAGGGTAGTTAAAACTGTCTCCCTTGATTTAGTAGGGCAAATTAGTAATGGACATTAATAGGCAAGTGTACCAATCTAGATGACCTTAGATGAGACAATTACACCATTGCTTGTAAGCTATTTTGGTGAACCCGTTGTGGGGTATAGTATGCCTATAATGGTCACATTACAACGATTGCTTTTGTCTAAATAATAATAATGTGTGGACTGAGGTTTTTTTCCACAACACAAGCAAGACTGTTACTTTAAAAACACCCATAATCATTCTAAGGAAACCAAAATACAAGTTAAAGAAATTTGACCTGCTACATTGGCCAGTCCCGTGGGTCCAGCACTTCTGTACCAGGTAAAGCGTAAGGGCGCTGCTGTACAGGCCAACAAGAATCAAGGATTAACATCCCAGAGATGCAGTGATCAACACGTTTTGGTGTCGATTGTAGGAGAGGCACCTTCCATAACTGACACCAACCACAATGGAATAGCAAAAAAACCATGAAGTGTTACCTGAAAAATGTGAAGAGAAATGTAACTGCGCCTTCACACACTTCTCCAGCTGGAAGAATTCAAGTTATTTAAAAACTTAGAGAACAAAGCTTGAGCAATCCAAGATGGCCATTAAGCGCGAGAGAAAACCTAGCTGTACTTCCATTTAAGGTTAACCACTAAACAAATGATGCATACTTAATTAAAAAATCCACAGACTGGCTTGGAGATGTAATATTTAAACTAGAAATGAAAGCAATGGTAATACGGTCTTGATTCTGTGCATAAATAACAGTTTACAGAGGCTTTAATGTTAGTTTATGCGTGTTGCGCTATCCTTCATTTGTTTAAAAAGGTCATTTGTACCTTCTTCCTTCCCCCATTTTCATCTGTAGATATTTCTTAACCAAAACTATACACAGTGACTAATCAGACATGTACAATGATCAGGCTGCTTTATTTTTGCTCTGGCTTTTTCATGTAATGTCATAAAAACAGTACGATTTGAGGCATTGTAAGATAACTTATGTTTTACAGGCTTGTTTATAATCTTTCAAATGTAGTTCAACCTCTCCTACCAATACAAGATAGTGTAGCAAGCATTGAATGACGACTAATTTCCTGTCCTGTGGAAGGCTCAGTGATGTAAATATGTGTCCAAGAGTTGTAAAGACTGGGAACGTTGTTATTTTTCACAATGTTTCAATAATTCATATGGGAATTGCTTTTACTGTCAGGTTAAAAAAAAAAAAAAAAATCCAAGAATTTCTCAATAGTGTGGGGTAGTGAATGACCCAGTCATGACCTTGCGTGGTGACCTCGGGAGAGGAAGCCAACACCTATGGTTTAATCAGCAATAAAGAAGATGGAAGGGGAGAGGGAAAAGTTCTCTACCCCTTTGCCTTTTTAACATGGCAATGCCATATCCAAATGGGGGTTTGGGAGAGAGAATGTTTGCATAATTGAACTCCTGTAACATTTGTAAAGCATCATGTAACAGCCTAGATATGCATTTCTTAGTTGTGAAAGTAGGTTTTGTAGTGTCTTAATTCTTGCTATTACACCATTGGAAAGCAAAGGTTTACAAATTGCAGCATAATTACGATGGGCAGACAAACCTGCTTTTGATTTACTTGCATTATGGAATTTGCTTGCTCAAGCTTGCGTAACTTTTGTAACATGAAGCCTCCTCATGTAGAACAGTTTTAAAATAATTGATATTTGTGTAAAGAGCTGGTGGCTTTATATTTTCCTTTAAAACCAGCAACACTGAAAAACGGCACACCGCCATAGAAATGATCCTAAAGGATAGGACAACCTTCTGTCTGAGAAGATATGCAACCAAATTAAGCAGACACGTTCAAAAATCTGACAGGAGTCAGTTATAAGAAACCCACACCTCAATCTGAAAACCTGGCTTCTTCATGGCACTAAAATGAAGTATGTTGAATGTCCCTTAATACACTTCTGCAGGAAACAGTCTTCTTGCCCGTTTCTATCCATTCCTTCTGCCTTGTTCCCCCCACATATTTGCTGGGGGTGAGAGGTTGAATAAAACAGATGAGGGGCGAAAATCCCCCATGATTTTATTTAGGAATATTCCACATGGTTCCGGTTTAAATACAACAGCACATGGTCTTTGATGAAGACTGCACCCCCCTTTTTAAAGAAAAAAAAAAAAATCTTTAGTCCAAAAAGCAGACTGCCAAAATATATACTGTAAGGGGGGGTGGGGGAAAAATAAATTCTTAGACGCCTGAAGAATAAAGTTTTCCCACATTAAAGTTACTCGATTCCCAGGGTCGAGTTAAAGCATCTCTATTCACCACATCCCCGAACGTTCCCATTTCTTTGTGCAGCTTTGTCCTGAAGATTTAAGGAAAGAGTCTTTATTTTTCTTTTTAAAAAAGTTGCCTGTAATGTTTAGTACTTGACTCCTGGAACAAATTCCTTGGCATCAGGATTCAGGTTGCTTTTGCTCTGAGGGAAAAGTAAAAAAAAAAAGTGAAAATTAATTTAGACTGAAAAGAAAAACCTTGGAATTAGTAGTATTAAAACCATTAAACCTTTTTGTTTCCATGCATGTGGCAAAGGGAATGAAGATTCTTGAAACATTTTTTAAACAAAAATCAACTTTTAATTTTGTGTTGCTGACACCAACTACCAATGTATATGAAAGGTAATCTGCAATCCAAATTTGCAACAAAAAAAAATGCATGATTATTTTTTTAAACGTTCTTTGCAGAGACGTAATATAGCAAACCAAATTATGTTTAAATGTCCCCTATTATATACATCATGAAAAAACTTAATGTTTCTGCTTAAAGGAAATTAATCAAATGTTATGTCTTGAAATTTAAAACAAATACATAAATAAAGGGGGGGAGGGGGGAAGAGGTTGGTTACCACGTAGCAATTGGATAGGTGTGTACGGTTTGTGTAATTAGCAATTGCAGAAACTGAACAATGGTGCACACAGAAAATTAGACAAGAGACACCTTGGGCTGGGTCACTTTAAAACAGTCAACTATGGATCCAAGAATGACAATGGTCAGCGTTTTATTCCAACTAATTCAGGGGGCGTGAAGGAGCAGCTGCTAGTGGCAGGATCAGAGCCCCTTAGCTACAGCAGGGAGTGGGGACGACGACGACGACGTATCCTGAAGGCGCCAGCCAGGAGGTTTATAAGCGACGCAAGGGCAGCCAGCGTAAAGGTTAAAACCACGACAAATACCGCTTACATCACTCACGAAAAAAAATAACCAAAAACATTACGTTTCATTGCTTATAGTAGTGTTCAAAGTAGCTCTATAGCTTGGAGGCTTGGCATGAACTGCAATAACTTTCAGGGGAGCAACATGAAAGTTGTTTTGAGATTACACAAAACAAGTTTGAGTTTTACCCTGGAGACTTGCACACGAACAATGAAGGTTGAGACCAAGTAATACAGATTTACTGCAGTATGTTCTAGGGCTGGGTCTCTTAACATCCCATCATCCCCGCTCAAGAAATTAACTAATGTTCCCATATAAATGGCCGTAAAGGAGTAAAGTTTAGCACCCCTGTGTGGATCTGTGCCTTAATGAAATATTCAGTGATTGGCACTATAAAAATCCAACTGGTAAATACAGGCATACCCCGGTTTAAGGACACTCACTTTAAGTACAGACGCGAGTAAGTACATATCGCCCAATAGGCAAACGGTAGGTCGCACCTGCGCCTGCCAGCACCTCCTGAACAGCAATACCGGCTCCCTACCTGTACCGAAACTGTGCACAAGCGGGGATACGATAGAGCCTGTTACAAATGAATTATTTACATCAGTTATGCACATATATGACGATTGCAGTACAGAACATGCATCGATAAGTGGAAAAAAGGTAGTGCTTCACTTTAACTACATTTTCGCTTACATGCATGCTCTGGACCCATTGCCTACGTTAATGCGGGGTATGCCTGTACATTGTTTTGGAGACCAGCCTGAACATGAGAGATTTAGCAAAGATAGTAAAGTATCAATGCAACGATTTCTATTCTTTGTAAAGCAATTTGTGGTCACCTTTTGCTAAATAGGAGTGTAGCACTAGTATCTGATATGAATAACCAATTTCTTTGTGACCTAAAAATGTTAGCTCACAGGGAACAAGTAACATCTGTACGTTAAAGGCAGGCTACAACTGAATTTTAAATATTGTTCTTGCATTTAAAAAATAATAATTCTACAAAAAAAAAAAGGAAAATAAAAATGTGTTGTCATGTTGCAGATTATGGGGTACAGTTTGCTACGTTATTGACATTGATTTTACTTTTAACATAACCTTTCAACTCTACATGTTGAGAAGATGTAATGTAGACGAATGATATAGCAGCATAGAAAACAGTTTTCAAATATCCCCATTCCTGCAGTTACCATACGGACCCGGTCACAGGTGAAGCAATAAACGCCATTACCAGGTGACCGTTGGACAGAGGGGATGCAGAACACGGAACATGGCAGCACACAGAATCTATGCAGTTCATTACCTGCCATTGATATTTAGTACTTTGATGTTATACAGTCCTTTCCTTACATTATAAACATTCAGATTTGGCCGGGGCTGTGTAGCGCCACTTAAAGGGTTATTTACTTTGTGTAACTGGCTTCTTTAAAAAAAAAAAAAAAAAAAAAAAAGGCTTAAAATCACCCTAAAAACAGTTACTTATTTGTAGCATGGACAAAATGAAAGCTTGAATCCAATTGTTCAGAGAAAAGCAAAACATTAAACTACTTGGGGTTCATCTGTTTGCAAAGTAATTATGCCATCATTGGTCTAACAAGAGGGAAGGAGGAGAAATGTAGCTGTGGCTTGGAGCTTAAATAATAAATAAATAAATAATTTCAAAGAGGGGCTAACGTAGCTTGGGTTACATCGGCACCTGATAATGCGATGTAAAGTAATGGTTTGGCAAGAAAAACAGTTCAAAGCAGGACTGAAGGAATTTGTAGTTGAGGAAATCTGCTGGAGTGTGTGGCGGGGGCACAGCCATGACATCACACGGCTGGTTCGACCTCATTGGCTGAACCGCCGCTACAAATACACATCCGCCGCGACAAATCTTGTATTTTGGCAAAGGCAGTCACGCATAGAGCCTTGTGCGCCCACACACAAGCCGACTGGGGCCTGCCCCATAGAGGGCTGTACCATGTGTGCGGCACACAGCTACGAAGCCTTAGGCCGGGGTCCCGCTGCTTCCGACGGCGCGAGCGTCACTCACCGGACATGAGTTCCTCCAGAGCCGACCCCAGTCCCCCCTACCTGCAAGGCTTGCTGCGCACTGCAACGTGTCAGCCAGCAGGGGATACACGAGGATCGTGATCCCAAGCAGCGACACGTCACGTGGTGCGGCAGGGAGCCAATGAGGAGGCAAGGGGGAGGAGGGAAGCTCTGGTGCCCATTTCAGGCTGCGAGTGCTGTGGATGTTGCGGCCAGCAGCAGATGGAAGGGGGGGAGAGTGCTCCACTAACTCTTCCCCTGCCACAGACCTGTATTAAACGTTGCTCCAGTCCATTAACCCTTCTCCGCACCCCCATTCCGCCCGCAAAAAACGGCTCACCCAGTGCTGGGCTGCTGTCTCCCCCCACACACCCTAGTGCTCAGTACCCATGGGGGACAGGACAGATGGACCGACAGGGAAGGGGGGGAGACAGGACGGAGAGCCCCCCTCAAACCACGCCCCCCCTACAGACAGCAGGTAACGGTCAATTGCCTGTCAGCACGCTGCCTGCATGCAGTGCGGGCGCGCTGACTGAGTGAGCGGGGCCTCAGCCTTAGAGAGTAGCAAGTCAAAGTGATAACAGGATTGTAAGTGAAAAGGATAATGGAGTGAGGGGGATGCAGCTATGTGGCATATAGGTGACAGCAATACGCATAGTGGGCTTCAAGATAAGTCAGGGAAACACGTAGGCAGGAACTGAAACTGGCAGCAAGAAATAACACGCCAGCAGCTTTACCAAATCTGATGTTAAGACACACCTTATGGTCTGAAATGGCCCCATTGATGACACTTTCAAAATACATATGTCAAAACTTAACACTAATGCAAACTATAAAAAGGATCAGTGTGGGAGAGGAATGAAAAAAAAAAAAAAACAAGTATACCCCACTCACAAATACGTTCAACACAGAATGTAGTATACATATTTACATTGGAAATCTGCTACTTGCAGGGATCACCATGCTCATTTTACCACTAAGATCACTTGCTTATACTTGCTACACAACCCACGTTAGCCTCGATGCCCCTCCCAACCCTCCAAATTCCCACTCCTACACAACGACCCTCTGTCGGACCTTCCCACACAACTCGCCTATCCAATACCTGAAGGAAGGAAGTTTCTTGCTCCTTTGGTACCAATGTTACTGCTTGGCCCTAAGCTTGGGGTGTGTTGCATGGCACAGGCAATTTGCCTATTGTAATTCTGCAGTTGTACGTTATTGCAGAATAAGCTGAAAAAAAATATTCATACCAAGATGTCCTCTGAACTACGACCGTCCCCGACACTGAGCCCGTTTAACTGCTGCTGCAACTGCCCTACACCCTGCGGCAAATCACGGGATGGGATGAACCAATCCTGATCCTCTTCATCTAACATCTCTTGGAAACAGCGGTCCAGGAAATCCTGCTCCTGCAGCTCCTCTTCCACCTGAAAATAGAACAGATCAAACATTAGATATGTTTACTCTGTTGTGGTGATGAATTAAGACGTGTGTGGAAGGCAGGTGTATGAAATGGAAAATACCGTTTAGTACTTGGCGAGCGTTAACATGCTAACTTTCTGGGTCACTGCTATCATTTTATCTAAACATGCAGAACCATTTATTTAAAAAAAAATAATAATAAATAAACAACTATTCATCGGAGTACCACAATAAATTGATAGAAAATTGTACAGCAGCACACAATCCAAGATGAAAGAGCATTGATACTCCAGTGCTTTTGCAAAAAACAATGTTTTATCCTTAATTATGACATGTCGGTTTAGAAAGTTCGGAACACAAGATTTTACTTCTCGTTCAGCTTCATCCATCATTCTGTTAAAAGAGTTCTGAAGTAGATCTTGGATGAATTAAGGATTGCTTGTACTTGTGTTCAAACATTAAAATATTTAACGCAACCACTATTCTCCTGTAAACCTCCAGATCTTGCATTGCCCCAAAAAACGTAATGGCAAACTGCAGCTAAGCAGGTTTTTTTTATAGGTATGAAGCCGGGGGTCAGCAGAGCTGTACCGCATTGATTTGTGCTCCGGAGATGCCCTTCTTCCCGAGATACGTACCTCTAAAAAGGTGCTGCCCGTAGCAGCTCTGTTTGGGCACCCAATGTGGCTGTTTAACATTCCTGTGGGCAAACAGGAAGCATCAACGGCATCCCTTGGTGGCTGCCTATTGGACCCTGTGACAGGACTTTTAAACTGAACAGATACTGGCAGCACCTTTAGGAGATACGCATCTCGGGCGCAGGAGGTCCTCGGAGCTGAAAACACGGTTCAGCGACGAACACCCCCTGCTTCATACCCAAAAAGGTACAGATTTTTTAAAGGACCTCGGGAAAACTTCTGCCAAGCAGGTGGTCTTCTGTGCATTGCTCAGTTGCTTTTCTTAGGTAATACAGTTATTTGGACACTTCAAGTTTATTTTGTCTATGTAAAAATCAAAAACAACCTGCCCCAATGTTTTATTTTTTCCAAATGTGATTAACTCTTTAATTCTGCCTGGAGTTAAAGTCAATAAACCACAAAACGCTTACAAAGAACTGTCAGACATGCCCAGGTTATCCATAAGAAACATACATGTAGTCACAAGTTTAGATAAATATAGATTCATCAAGAAACGCTCACATATTGGATTTTTTTCATAGTCAAATCTAGATGGAGTTAAGTATTGGTTGACTGATCGCCACCAACGGCACGTGCAAATTATTTTGCGGGCCCTGCCGGCAGTGAAAAGGTTAAGAATCATTGGTGCCATCATGCAGTGGAGATTTTTTAGTATGATGGTGAAAGCTGTTCAGTAACAAAACCAGACACTTTATATTTTGAGGAACAATTATACAGGTCACTGCTTCTAGCAAGGGATCCACCTTGTCTTCATTAGGTGCTTACTAGGGTGTAGCCTTCTATCCTCGTGGGATACACCTAACTCAATACAGTGAGCCCTCTTAGTCACAGGAACTCACATTAACAAAACATTTAAGCATTTTATTTGAGGTCTGCTGACGACCCAAGAAAACCAAAACACTTTAGAAGAGGACTGTAAATAATGCTGGTACCATGTGTAATTTGCATGCAAACACAGGAATCCCCCTCACAAACTTTAGTGTATAATGATTTAGAGAACTGAGCGAGCAGCATCACACTTTAGAAATTGCATTTGGTCTACTAGAAATAACACTTTGTAATACAGTTCTTGTTTCATTATGGCTTTGTATCAATAATGCATAGTTAAGATTCAGAAAACCAGAACCACAACTTTACCTGTCTGTTGAAATCCTCCTCATTTTCCATCCACATGTACTCCGCAAAAGGATTGTTTTCATTCTCATCATGTCCGTTTACTACCTGGTCCTCCTTGGATTTGTTGTTGGACGTGGAGTTTCCAATATTTGAACCGTTCATCATTGCAGAATCTGAAAGAGCACACAAAAAAAAAAAGGAACATTTAGTACCGTGTACAAACAGCATTATCCACACCAAAAAAAACTAGCACAAGTGAAATATTAAACACCAGTTATAAACTAGTTTTCGATTATTAAACTGGACAGAAGGGGGAGGCACATTTCCTGGCACTAAAGAATCATTAAACAGTTGTTTTAATGTTGATGGCATTAAACATGGACACATCAGACAGACCAAAAAAAATTAAAATTCTGAGGGGGTGTCACTATCCTCCCTGTCACTGGCATAGGGGGCAGTAGAAGTGCAGCGGTGGGCACTGCAGCAGTCTGTGGAGTGGGCAGGCAGGGCTGCCGACAGCTTTGCGGGACCCAGGAATAATGTTTCTACCCGACCATCCGTGCCAGTGGCCCAGTCAACCCCTCGCCCCCCTTTATTTCTCCAATTAATTTTACTTTGGGGTGCAGTGGCACAGGATCCTCCGGGATGAGCCTTCTCAACCCAGCCGAAGTTGGTCTTTATGTCCGCATCTGCCACAAGGCCCCAGCTCCCCTTCGGTTATTCCGCACAGGGGAGCTGCAGCCTCAGAGGTTGGGTTCAACTTCCGGCGCAAGAAGAGACTGATCCGAGGATCACATGGGCCACCTCAAAATGCGTTTGATCACCCCTGTAGTACACTGTCAGCATAACAATTCAGAGCTAGAAAAAGTTGGGAGATCTGTTTTTTTGCCACATGGGATAAATGTACCATAGCGATAGAAAGCAAATACAATGACTTGCAGTGCATTTTGGTTGTAAATCAGCTAATAAGGCCTAAACACAACGTCACCAAAAAAATAATGCGGCATATGACCCACTGGCCCAATTTTTTCAAATTACAGTGGAGGACTTGCAGGACTTCTAGATCCTAACATTAGACTATAGTTGCAAAGCACCTACACAAGCTGTACACGCCCTGCAAGTAACGCAGGAAGTATTGCATCACATCATAGAAACTAGAACACAGGAAGACAAATGCATCTACAGGGTGACCTGTCCTTTAGCGCACTAGGAAAAACAGATTCATGTTAGTCCAGTAAAGTATCACAACCTACAATTAGAGTTTAATAGGTTCAGTTATAGGTTTCTTCGAGTGTACTTTAAAACCATATTTAATGGCCCACGAAAAAGGCATGTTAATTTACACTGCAGTAAACCTAGTTTTGAAAACTCTGTACACAATTCTTTGAATAACGTCGGCTCAGTAGAGGTATAACATCTGTTTTTCTCCAGGACAAATAGATCTACTAGAATTACGCACTGTGGGAAATTAAATGCAATCAAAACCTGTTTTTCATCTATTTAAGTCTTTATAGAACAGTACAAATGACAGAGCCACGAGTTAATGATCACCAAACTGTAAATTGTGCAACAGTGGCCAGAAGTACACACCGTACTTTGCAGAGACGAGTGCAGCTTTACAACACGTTTCACCAATACATTCAAACAAAAACAATGTTTATTTAGGCATAGTATACATTGTGCATATTCATTTGTACGGGACACTTGACAAAAACATTATACTTCAATATCCACATATTTCCCTAGGAGAGACACAATTGGTACATAACAAATCTGTATTTACTATTTAATCGGCATGTGTTTTGTAAAATCAAGAGAGTAAATTTTAAGGACAGCGTTAAACTATAACTGCCCATACTTTCACGCGAATAATGCAAACATTTAGCAATTCTATGTTGAAATTAGATGTAGAGACCAGTGCCTCGTCAATTTTTGTGAGTGCACACTGATTTGTGGTGGGTGGTACCATAAGCAGCAGCAGTGTGCAGACGGACATTTTATGCTTTTTATTTTTACTTTGAGATCTCTTCTTACCCCTTTTCAATTAAGGTAATATTTTAAATGCACATCTCCTGAAAAGCATCAGACTGACTAAATAAATGGAAGGTTAAAATGGCGCTCTCCCCAAAGCCAAGTGAAGTGTAAATTTTACCTCAGAAACTAGAGAGATTTAAAAAACAAAACGATTAAGAGCAGGGCATGATCACGGGGGAAGATACCAAGATTGGAGCTAAACTCCTCTGCCTAAAAGTGTATGGGGGCAAACTGATCACAGCTTAATTTTAGGTTTTATTTATTATTCACATAAAATCAAATAAATAGAAACTTCAAAGTATGAGAAATTTAAAACGTAATATTTTAGGATTTAAAAAGCGGTTAGATGGAGTGGTTCTGGCATGACTGGCAGATTTGAAAAATCAAGATCATTGCCTGCTAACGGTACGCAAACAGGAAACATCACAGCTACTATAATCGACAACACATTAGATTTTTATGCACGGAAAAATAAGCAATATGGGAAATATTTAGTCAAGAGATGGAAAGGGAAAAAAAAAAAGTTGACAAACTCAATTCTGCACAAAAAATGCAATAGGGTGTGGGCAGTGTTCCTTTTTAAACTACACTGAAAGATTTGGAAGGCAAAGACCTATTAATTTGTATTACTTAACATTTATTCACCAACAGAGCCTTGCACATTGTGCCTTTCCTAAAGAAACAGACCTGTAGGAACAAGCCAAACTATTTGCAAGGTTACTCTAACACCCATTGTTTTTATAATGTGGTTTGTGTTTAATTTAATGTCATGTAACATTCTGATCCTACTAGCCATATAAAAAAAATATATATATATATTTGCCCACTAAAGAGAACCGTTACAATCCAAACATTGGTTACATTTGGTGTTCTGCATGAGTTATGAGTTACAGTATTTTACTTGGTTTCCTTTTCAAAGACCTAGTAACCCATTTCTACTGTCTTCAGTTTAATTAGCAACATAAGGATCAAGACAACCAACGGTATTTGTATACCAACCTTTATTTCCATAACAAAAACTGCTACTTCCATATGTATACACATTCTACCAACTATATAAAATGGTCTACACAAGTGACATTTTCATGACCTGTTTTATACCATTCAATCAATCTATACTGTATTGTTTTAGGCTCTAGTAGAGAAACAAGTTAACCTATTGGCATTTCTACCCAGTTCAGAATGGGAACTTGTGAAAAACCATTATATTTTAAAACGCCACACCATGTTATTTTTGGTGCAAATGTTGAACACGGCATGGCTGCTATATAGACAATAAAAAGCAGTAACATTAATATATATCTGGTCTTTATATTGTAATCAGCAGTCTGAATCTTCCAAGTGTTAAAACTCCATTGAGAAAAACAAAACAAACATCTAATCTAACATCTTTAATGCCAGAAGCACTGTATATTCCCCATTTAAAATGCATCATGAGCAGAGTTGAACAAACAGAAGATCTTAAGAATTTAAGTGAAGTCTAACACCATATTACAAGCCTAAACAACCTCTTCAAACACAATTTTAACCTTTTCTGTAACTGTTACATATACCCCAATAATCATACAGCCGTCCATGAAATGTCTGTAAATGGAATTTATTACCATGTTTCATATAATGCAACCCATGTATCATAACCATGTCCAGGACATACTTGAAGGAGGTTACAATGTATTACTTCCCATAAAATGTTTTATACATAAGTGTGCACCAACCATAATAGACTCTAATAAATCCCCCTACGGATGTAAGTATCTCAGGAAGCAGGGTGTCCTCGGAGCTGAAATTAACGCAGTCCAGCTAGGAATACCCACAGCTTTAATCCTATGAATAAAAAACAGATGCAACCTCTAGTAACGCTTTAATGCTTCAAAAAAAACTGGATACAAAATCATGGACATTAAAAAGCTGCATTCCAAGCAATTCACTTCAAGCAAAATGAAAACAGTACTGTATCCTCAAAGTGACCGCCTATGGTCGATCAAATTATCAATATCCAGCTGTATGGTCACCATCCACTTGCCTCCCTGTCCTGAAACTCCCCTGAATTCTCACTACATTGCTGCTGCATCACAGCACTCCCAAGTCAATGTAAAAAATATTAATTCTGTACTATAAAGCGTTTCTCACACATGCATGTTATCATTTAAGAGCACACCGTACAGAAAAAAAAACCAACGCAAGATGTGTGGTTTTGACATCCTGTGTAAGCTACACAAAAAACAATCAACTTAGAAAGTGTTTGTAGGCCAATTTTTGCAAGGGGCTCATAAGAATTGGATTCCGAAATACTGCATTGCGAATTAGGCAATTCTACTTTGAAATCTACGTAAAAACATTTATGAAGGAAAAAAATAAAATAAAAAAAAAAGCGGTTCATAGAAAAACTTCATAAAATATAAGATGCTGACTTTTTTAAGCAGACAATAAATGCAACTGTAGAAAAGCTGCTGCAAGCTTTCCTCTGATAAATCTGAAGATTTGCATATCCCATGTTTTGTTACTGTATTTACAATACTACAGAATACATCTAAAGTTATTTAATAACTTAAAACTGCTGCAAAAGAATATTAAAGTAAAAGCAATTTCTCTCAAAAGTAGTTCAGGCAATGTACTCCCTTGTTTAGTCACTGCTATAGATCATGTAAGCGGAGGAAGTGGCTGCTGTTTGAAACGCACCACTTTATCGTTGGGAGCCAAATCTCCATCCTGTTTACCATTACAACAGATCAGGAAGATTAATATAGTACAAACACTGTACCCCCCTCAGATGCAGAAGTCTATAAAAACAAAGAAAACAAGCGAAGAACCATAACCTATGGACTGCAAGAGCTCATCCTAGGAAAGCTCAGTAATTAAGAACATGCTTTAAGCCAGGGGTGGCCAACGCCTGCCCTCAAGGGCCATCAACAAGCCTGGTTAAGGATATCCCTGCTTCAGCACAGGCAGCTCAAACTGTGGCTTTATTTTAAGTCATTGACTGAGCCACCTGTGCTAAAGCAGGGATATTTTTAAAACCCAACCCGCTGGTCACCCTTGAGGACTGGAGTTGGCTTAGGCCTTACTATTTTCAGTTCCAGCAGAAATCAGGAAAATGGAAAGACCGGCAGACAAATAAAATGGCACAATAGATATGTACATACGACATTAAAAACAAAGGACAGGTCAATAATATGCATGGTAGGAAACACGAGGGCACTAATAGACATTGATGCAAAGTATACCAAGATAACACATTTGTCATTTACTACTTTAGAAGGCAATCTTTAAAATTGGTTGAGATTGGCCATGATTTTGTAGGTTTCCGCCTATCGTCTTCACCACAAGCTAGATGCTAAAATACAAAATATTTAAAAACCCACAATAGAGAATTTGCCAACATTACAGCAGCTTATTAGGACTAGCCATTACTTTAACAGTAGCCAGAATACAACAAATAAAAACCCATCTGCATAAAATCTAGAATCAGCCAATGTTTTAAAAAAAGTTGTCTGATCTACAAATTATGCTGGTCCAAGGCCGAGCTTATAGTAGCGGAGTCGCTAAGTGTGCACGCGCCCGTCAAGCACTCTTCCGCAGTTGGCTATTGCAGTTAGCCAAGTGCCTGCAGGCGATGTAGCACGTTGACACGGCAGCAATTTGTGGAGACAAATGTCAGCATCACGTGAGCTGTCTCAACAAATGAGGGCGAACCAGCTGTGTGATGCGTCCGCCACGTCCTCGCATCGCCGCCAGCACTATGAGCAGGGATTGCTTCTGCTCCAACCGCACGGCAAGGTAAGAGCTCGTACACTCGCAAGCAAGTGGAGTGTATGAGCTTCGCCTAAGACTGATACTATATAAGCTAGTACATTAGTCATTTCTAATATTTGACCAAATAACGCTGCTCTAGTCCCATGATACATGTGCCCAAACAGATATTAACAGCTTTTTGCCTTTCCCCACACCATTTTATTTGTGTGTTGCCAACATATCCCACAGTACAATGTGAGATATGTTTAGACAGACAATTGGAAGGAAGTTCCTGCCCCAATTAGCTTTTTATGACCTTTAGTTCAGGTTATTCACTAGTAATATTTCCCCTCCAAGTTCAGTCCTGAAACATCTACTGGTACCATTTCTTTAAATTTGTATACAAATGCTTCTTTAGGGGAAATGAATGCGTATATGAATTAAAGATTTGATACAGCACATTACAGATAAATATATGTATAAAGTTCATTCTTGCATTCATCTATTCAAAACCAGTTTAGGATAAAGCCCACAACTGGAATTAGTGAATATCTAACAAGTGATTCGTTTCACAAAAATGTTAAGACAGTACTCCCAAAGAAGAGACATAATTATCAAGGTGTTCCCAAGGGCGAGGGAAGAAATGTAGACTTGAGTGAATTGAAAAAGCAAACCAGCCAACAAGCCAAGACATAAAAAACATTTATTTTATATAGGCAATATAGCTACTACAATTGCACAGATCACTGAAACAAATACTGCCAACATTTTAATTTCATGAACTTGGTCATCTTCATTAATTTAACCAACTCCGGTATTTATACAAGGTATCAAGTGCAAAACGAAAAAGTACAGCTCCACTAAACAATATAAATACGTAGGAACAAAAGAATGTAACATCACATCATTTATTGGTGGCTTCACTATAAGGCTGAGCTTATACTGTGTGCGATGGCGCTTGAGTGCGCGCTAAGTACACATTGGAGGATCCCTTAGAGGCCGCCCTTAGTGCGTGTGCGACGGAGCACGATTGTGGTTTGAAAAAATACAAAAAAAAAAAATTGTCTTCAAGCGGTGGCGTCACGTGAGCGGTTCAGCCAAACACGACGAACCTGCTCGCTGATGTCATAGCCACCGTCGCCTGAAATACTGTGCAGAGACTGCTTGAGCATCGGACAGCGCAGCACCACACGTGCACTCAAGCACACCGTTTAATCTCAGCCTAAGGCCTTGGCCATGTTTACCGCTTGCTGGTGGAAGCGTGCCGAGGCGCGCTCCCGCTCAGCACTGAGCTCCTACAGCCGCAATTAGAGCGGCTTTAGTAGGGGCTCATCTGCGCGCTTGCGGAAGCGCAGGTCGTAGGGGAATTTAAAATTCCCCCGCTTGCCGGCGCGATAGGCCGGTCACGTGAGCGGTTCGCCCAATGAGGGCAAACCAGCTCCGTGACGTCACTGGCCCGCCCCCAGACGGCGCGTGCGGTAAGCAACCGCAAGGCCAGGGAAAGCACCCGCTTTCCCTGCGCCTCAGCACGCCAGCAGGGAGCATGGCCGAGGCCTAAGGCATGTCTAGGAGCATAGAAAATAAGAGATCAGATGCTCAACTGCAACAATAGAACACCGCTTTTCAAATTGCTTCACATACAGTAACAATGCAAAAACGTAAACAATTTAGTTTAAGCAGTTTAAGAATATCAATGTATTCACTTTAAAGAGGCAAACAGCTTAAATATCTTGTTTTAATATATTCAACCTTTAATTACCTTTACTGAAAACTAATTACCTAAGCTGCTGATCGATTCATTCACCTACGATCAATCAACAAAATCCTGCTTCCCAGGGTTCACTTAATGGCTGCCTTTCCGTTTCAATCAATCCTTCAGACAGCGTCTACAACGTATCCTTATATTACTATGGTAACAATCTCTATTGTTACAGTTTGCAGCACAAACTGCTGGGAATATAGGCAACAAACCATCACAAACAGGAAAGTGTTGCAACGATCATGCACTGCTGGGGAAGTGTTAAAACCTGCTATAGAAATCAAAAAGGTGTGTGTGTGTGTGTGCGCGAAAAAATATATATAGAATATTGCTTGGATTGCTCCTTTAACATCCCAGAGACCAGTTTGGGGCATTTCCCAATATCACGCATTAGGTTAACCAAATTAAACTACCGACTGTTTATATGGCAATGTTTTTTCAACAGGGGTTCGGTGGGCATTCCCTAAAGGGTTTCTGCAAGTTTGTAACAGTATCACACTTATTTTCTTTGTTTTTCTGCATCTTGGCTGTAATGTCCCCATAATCAACTGAGTTCAAGCAATCATTCTCAACTACTACAAGAAGTGACATCCCACTTGAGTAATAGAGTATCAGCGTGAGTGTTGAGTATTAATACCATTAGTCCACTTTATTAGCACTGGGTGAGGTTAAAGGGTTCTTCACTCCAAATCTAGACCTTAAGAGTACTTTGTTGGGAGTGACGGTCAATAAATTAAATATATTATAATCACATTTTGCACAGTTCACCACTATTGAAATTTAAGTATATATCAGAATCACATTTTAATTATATATGTTGGTGTGGTAATAACTTTCAATTGAATAATCAGTATTATTGTTTGGTATTATACACACTGTTTTATGTCACAATGTGCACTTTGGTCTGAGACCAGCGCCAGGGAGGACTATTGTTTTAACCATCTGTTTGTCTAAATCCTTCAATCTGGGAGTTGCCCAGACTGCAGGACTTAGGCCGCACGTTTAGTGCCCGCAATTGGCGACTGGTGACGTCACCCGTCGCCACAAGCAAAAAGTTACATTTCGCTTTACGGCGGCGTCGTAAGTGTACTGGCATTTGATTGGTTATGGGGCCGTCACATGAGACGACAGCCATTGAAAAAATCAAATATTGCCAGCTACCAAAATTCATGACGCCGCTTCGTCGCATTGTCTCCGTCGCGCTTACTATAAGCGCACGCGGCGGCAAAGCATTTGTTTTTGGGGCGGCGTCGCCCGTCGAGGGCACTGTACGCGCGGCCTGATACTTTATGGTTCATCACATTGTCAAAATGATTGTATCGTATGTAAAGTTAGTTTTTATTTAGTATAATCCACTTGTGGATTAGCAGTGAAATTTGTATATTATCCTGTTGCTATAAATGATTATATATGCTCGATATGCATACGTAACGCACAACACCATGTATGGAATGAGATTGTAATTGGCTCAGAGGCAGAACAAAATACAAGAGAAACCCATGCACAACTACAGATAAGCGGCGGCTATATGGGACAAGTTGTATCAACAACAAATGTTCCTGAAGCTGCAAGCAATGATTAGATATGATAAACGAGACTGCAAAAGCCTGTGTATCCAGATTATTATGGATGCATTTGCTACATGCCAAGGCATGCTGGATATATCTGTAGAGATTGGTATGACTAAACACAAGGCTAAGCATATTCATTATGGAAAAACAGATCTGTTGGGGAATAATTAGAATGGTCACCACAAGCCTAACATTATATAGAAGCCACCGCCAAAAAACAATCATCCATATCGGGGGAAGGCAGCGGGAGTAAACATTGAGACAGCTACGAGTTATAATTAAATGGCACATTTTATATAATATTACAACATGGACACTGAAGCAATAGTCCCTTTGGCACTTCCTGGCAACGTTACAGCTCTTTGGGAGCACCAAAATCATATGCAGTCCCAAACGGGGTTTTTTTTTTTTTTTTTTTTTTAAAGAATAAAAGGTAATCAATCACGTGTGATGTACAAGTGCCCCTGGCGGTGACACTTTTGAAATACATCATTATGGCACTAAAGGGGTTAAATCTGGAGTTTTAAAAGCTCTGAACACTAACTTATGAAGAACTAATGCTGGCCCTCTAAAAATGTATCACAATCTACATTTCTCCTTTAACAATACGGCGACTAAAACGTTTAACAGATACACGTTTCTTCTTAATGCACAAAAGCAGCTTAGAGTAAAAAATGCTTGCATGAGTCGAGATCTAACATTTTCACAGTACTTTGTAAACTACGCAAAATTGACACTGTTTAGTATGAAAAGAAGCCAAAACATTGATCTGGACGCAGAAGCAGGACTTTGAGGAAAGGAGTTACTACTCTTTAGAAGACGAATACCTCTCAGAACACTCCACTGTAAGGCCTGAGACATGGTGCAGGGAGGAGCGCTGGGCAGCGCTGACGCTCATGCTCTCCTGCTCAAGCAGGAGATTTTTCTTGTCCCTGCATGAGCGCCAGCGAGCGCGCTTGTGTGCCAGGTGGGAGGCGGGCCTGGAGGCGGAGCGGGAGGCGGGGCTAGCGCACCTCGTCACAGCGCAGACGTCATGGACTGCCATTGGCTTCTGGCAGTCACGTGACCGGCCATGCGCTTCCCTCAGCGGGAAAACTAAAATTGGGTTGTCGGCTGAAATGCCACACGCCTCCGGAAGTGCAGTCTAAAGCCGCGCTGATAGGGATAATGTTTCCCCTCAGCGCGGCTCAGCACGGTCTTTTTGACCATATCCGAGGCCCAAGGCTACGGCCCCAGTGCGAGGCTGGCGGCACGTGCAGCCGAATTCTGTATTCTGCAGAGAGCTTAAGGGGGAAAGACAGGGGTGTGTGACCGTGACATCCGCTGCCAGGTTCGCCCTCATTGGCTGAACCACTGGTGGGCGTGGCATAGCGCTCCATCGCTAGTTCCCCTCACAATTTTCTTACAGGCTGGAAAAACCCACCGCGCAGCGTGGCGGCCCCCCCCTCAGCGGGCCCAGCCCCATCGTGAGGGGGGGGGGTCTCTTGTCCATGCAGCATCCGCCACAGAAGGCGCAGCAGTAGCCAGCGGAGACCTGGCCTAAAACGTCGTGAGAACAGTCAACACATGCCTAATTACATAAGTAATTTGGCTTATTTTCCAGGTATCTTTCCACATATTGTATACAAGTATTTGTGACAACGGGTTGTACAATTTTTCTTCCTGGTAAAGCATGGCAAAATCTTGCATTACTTTAAAAAAAAAAAAAAAAAAAAATTGCTACAAATTTCACAAACAGTTGGGAGTTTCACACCCCTACTTGAGAGCAAGAGTTAAGGATGAACTAAAGGAGCAAGTCTCACTCACGTTAAGGCATGTATTATACCAAGCACAGGCACGCGTTTAGTGCCTATAGGCCAAATGGTGACGCACACGCTAGGAGGCATGGCCATGACGTCACAACGATAGGCCGCACGATTTGGCTCACAGTGTCACTTGGCACGGTAGCCACTCTCAAAAAAACAAAATGTCTTTGTAGTTCCACCAAGCTGCCGTGCGCGTCGTAGGAAGACGGGTATTTTTCATTGCCGCGTACGCTTAGTATAATACAACCAAGTCTGGGATTTTGGTCCCTGCGCGCCGCCGCGATTTGTGAACTTGGCTGCAGGAGATTGTAGACGCGTTGCGGTGGCGGACGCGTCACAAAGCTGGTTCGCCAAAATTGGCTGAACCAGCTCAAGTGCGCCAACATCACGCAGCAGCCGCCTCAAACCACATATTTGGTTGTATCCTGAGAACGCTGCCACTGCAACTCGCTACTGAGGCCCGTAATATAACACTTTGTGTGTATGCTGTGAGCGACACAGTGAGGTAGTGTGTGTGTGTGTGTGTGATACGTTTATAATAAATTTATTAACATTGTACATACACATTTCAGCGGCAGAAGCGGCGCAAAATTTTTATTTCCCCCTATCTTCTCCCCTGTTGGCCGACTCCACGCTCACGAGTGTGTGCGCGTTCCTATTATAGGAAGGCTGACTAACCACAGCCAACTATAACTGCCGCACACGCATGGCGCAGCAAGCGCACACTATAGAAAAGCCCTTAATCGGCAGTTGCGCAAACAGTGGGGTAGCTCCCATAACACAGCAGTTGCCGGGCACGCACGCAGCGACGCTAGCACCATAATCCTGGCCCAAGGCAGCACAACTCACTGATGCAGCGCTGTAACAAACCGCAATAAAGGTATTTTTTTTTTAAAACAAAAAAAAGGGTTTGGTTAAAAAAAAAAACACAAAAAAGAACAAAAAAATTAAAAAAAAACACAATTCACTGACGCGAGCCATTTTACTAAATTGGCGGGTAAGAATGTATGGCGAGCCAGACACTATGTGGTATGCAAACATGACCATCAGGAAGACTTCAAAAATAAAGATGGGAGAGATTTCTACATCTGTCCAAAAGTCATACACGTGTAAAATGTCCAAGTGACCGCTAGTAATAACTTTATCCAGTCACACGGACAATTAGATGAGCTGGCATATTTGCATTTTTGTTTTACTAAAACCCAATGAGGCATACTGAAGAATATATTGACAAACACCAATGTACAGTACAGTTGTGCAGAATGACAACTAGTGATCTATTAAATCAGTATGTACAGAGGGGGGTGGGGTTTGGCCAGGAGACATGAGGGCAGCTGCTGTCCTCCCGAGTAGGAGGGAGATCAGACTAATCATGCCACATGTATCCTGTGGCCATTAGTGAGAGACCTGGTGACTCAACCCCCTTTTGGAGCTAGATGATCCCACAAGGCATTGCAAAAGGATCAAATAAAGATGTGTTCACCTCTGTGCCTATGAGATTAGCACCAGGTGCTACACGGCCAAATAATTCACACTCACGATATTACACCAAGGGAAACGATTACACAACGTTTGCAACAACTATACAGCATCCCTCATAGCAAATAAGTGAGAGGACAACGCAACAGTACTTTACATACTACACGTACCCAACACTACACCGAATTGCAGCAGTTCTCTAAAGGGGACGGGCCAGAAAACATACAGCAGCAGCAGGGTCACAGACTCATTTCCCCAACGTCATTTTGGATACATTTAAAAATATAACCAAGTTTTTTTCGCGCATCTGTACATGCATATACATTCCCAACTATTACAGTGGGGGAAACTACACGTATCCTTATGTCATACTACTTGCTTGGCCAGCTGAGTACATGCCCCCCCAGCTAAGGCGCCGTGCAGTGTTGATGTGCAATATAAACGCTGGCTAGGGGGTCCAGCCTATAGCACATGTCCAGCAGTGGCCGTGAGGTGGTAACGCTAAACAAATTATTCCGGCTACAAGGTATATGTGGAGATATAGCAGACCGCTGCGAGTCACACAGCCCAGTGCTACCCCGGTAACCTGGGGGGTATGTTACTTATTAGAGATATACAGGGCGGCCTTTTAACCCCTCAGCCGCCGCAAGAAAGGCGGCAACAATGGCTTCCCGTGGACTAGGCCCCGACCTGCACCAGTCCTCCCTCCACAGGGGGACTCACCTAGGCCCCGACCTCCTCCCTCCCCAGGGGGAACTCACCTAGACCCCAACCTCCCTCCGCAGGGGGAGACCCACCTAGGCCCCGACCTCCTGCCTCCCCAAGGGGGACTCATCTAGGCCCCGACCTGCGCCAAACCTCCTCCTCCTCCCACCCCAGGGGGCGGGGGGCTCACCTAGGCCTGCGCCAGATCTCCACCTCCCTCTCATGGGAGGACTCACCTAGACCCCGACCTGCGCCTCCCTCCCCAGGGGGGGCTCACCTAGGCCCCGACCTGCGCCAGACCTCCTCCTCCCTCCCCAGGGGGGACTCACCTAGGCCCAGGCCTCTGCCCGCAGAGCGTCGTGCGCCGCGTCTCCCCCACCCGCTGTCCTCCAGCACGGCCTCCGGTGTCTCCGCCGGCACTTCCTTCCCCCGCACCCCCTCCCGCGCCACACCGAGCTGCCGCCGCTCTCGCGCTCTCCGCCTCGGTGCTGCTCCAACCGACAACGCACGTGAACCGCCTCGCGAGCAACGTCCCCCTTCAGCGCGCGCTCTCTCTCTGCCCTCACTCACACACACACACACTCGCCCCCTCGTATCTCATTGGCCGCTTCCCCCCACCCCTCCTTCGCTTATTTCACCTTGATTGGCTGCAGCGGCTGTCCGTCAAAAAGAAAAGTAAAGGGGCGATTGGCTTCGAGAGATGAAGGGGGCGGGGCTTAGAGTTGACGTGTCCTCGTGGCCGCGCGTGAGACGTACATGCAGGGAGAGGACGCCAGGAGCTGGAGCCCCGCCCCCCCGTCTCTCGCTGACTGCCTCTCGCTATTGTGACGTACAAGAAGCGTCACAATAGGGGCAGAGAGGCGCGGGACACAGCTGTGATGCCGTGTGTGTGTGTGTGTGTGTGTGTGTGTGTGTGTGTGTTGTGTGTGTGTGTGTGTGTGTGTGTGTGTGTGGTGGTTGTGTGTGTGTGTGTGTGTGTGTGTGTGTGTGTGTGTGTGTAAAAAAAAAAATATATATGCTGTGAGAATACATTATTTATTAATATTGTGCATACATATACTGTACATTGCGGAAGCGGTGCAAATACATGCTCACTACCATGCGTGCGCGGCACTAGCATTCAATGGCTCGCTAACCAAAGCCATCTATTGCTGCTGTGCATGCACATTTTGAAGTGCGCGTGCACTATATTAGGCTGCAGCCCCGCTGGTGCTGACCGCGCTAAGCGTGCGGTGCTTGCCGCTTTTCTTACATCTTTACGTGTAAGTCCCCGCTCACGCGGTGCGTGCGCACTTGTGTGCGGGCACGCACGCTCACCCAAGCTTGGCGCTTGAGTAAACAAAAAAATGTAACTTTCAAGCACGCTCCACTTGCCCACAACGCCCCCCCGCACGCACTTGCGAAATAGCCAGGACACCCGGCGCTCATGCTTGGAGAGCTGATGACGTCACCACTCTCAAGCATGACTGCGGTCAGCGCCAACGGGGCCGCAGCCTAACGGGATCCCTATAGTGCCGGCGACAGCGACGCTGACGTCACGCTACGGTCGCTGGAAAAAAATCAAATTGAACTGACTTCCAGCGATCGCGACCTAGCCGTCGCGCTGCTCCTACTATAATCGCACGCGACGTCTCCAATACATTTGTTTTGAAGCGACGTCGCTGTCGCCGGCCCTATAAGCTCAGCCTTAGGCTGGTTTTATAGTAGCCGAGTGCTACAGCTCGTGCATGTGAAGCACACGTTTTGTGTGTATAGAGTTCAGTGCTGTGAGCGACAGATGGGCGTGGCTCTGAAGCGCACCGGTAGGCGTGGCCGTTATGCGTGTTGCAAAGGGGGAGCACTCAGCCACACAACACCCTTTGTGGAGACCATAACTACGAGTAGCACGAAAAAAACATGCTGATTTTCATTAGGGGTAATTAGGGGCTCGGGGGCGGAGGGGAAAAGGATGCGAAAGCGATTCCAAAGTTGCAGTAATTAGGGTCGTTAGAGCATTTAGTTACTTGTGTGAGTAGCAATGACAGCCGTTCTCAAGCTGCTCACAAGCTCTTAGGCCCGTAATATAGTGGGCGCACGCGCGCACCTGTGTGATCGCTCGTACACGTGACGCACACTTTTTGTGTGTACGGTCCATGCTGCTGTGAGTGACAGGCTTGGAAGGGTGTGTGTGTGTCACTTGGGAAGCTGTGTGTGTGTGTGTCACTGGGGAAGCTGTGTGTGTGTGTGTGTGTGTATTACATTTTTTTTAAAAGACGCTGTGAGAAGAAATGATTTATTAATATTGTGCAACTTTATATACATACACAAATACACACATACATACATTGCAGACACTGAGAGGTAGCGGCGCAAACACTTACTTTTCGGAGTCTTGTCCCCTATCGCCAGGCTCCACGCTCACTCCCTCTGTGAGGGAGTCGAGAAGTACCATAGTCCCACTTTGTGGTGACTATGGGAATGGGCCTGTAGAAGCGGTAAGTGACCCGAAAACGTTGCCCCCTGTGTCTCACCGCACCCACTGTTAGGGATTTCTTTATCATATCCCTCACTTTTTAGTTATGTCACATTTCCCCCTTCCCTCACCATCCCTCCCCCTCCTGTTCATTTGATGTGAGTTGCGTTTTTTTTTCACACTGTCTATTCATGTTCTTCACTTTTGCTCATTAATACATATCAGCATTTCAAGTATCTTGATTCTTTTGTATTCATTCAGAGTGCGGGGAACACTTTTTGTGTTCAACATACATATAGCCATGCCACCTTTGGCTACTATTCTGCCCTTGGGCTGGCAATAAACCCTGGTACAATCAGGTTGCCAGTAGTTGGTATGGGGTTTTCCCCCTCACCTTTGGTACTGCACTTGAGTGACAGCAGGGGGTGGTACATCCTGTAGCTGGGACAACAGGGTGCCCGCCTTTTGGCTGTACTTAAGGACAGGACCGCCCTAAATTTGGAGGTTGTTCCCTCTGAGGAAGGCAGGTCACACAACTGGGAGCCTGAGATTGGGGCCTTTCCATATGCTCTTCCATCCGGGGGAGAGTGAGTGTGGACCACACCTTTGCCTCCGCTAGGGAGGTGGGGAAGAGCTAGGATGGCTGCGGGTGCCCTTGGCCTGTAGTGGCGGTCCAGGGACCATCATCCAGTGAATACTGAGAGACTGTATAGGACAGATCCTGCCTTGTTCCTGTAACGGATCCGCACCTTAGTGTACTGCTTACCTTGCCTTACAGACCTGTGCAGTCCTGGAACACTTCCCCTGATATTTACTGCAGCCTGGGTTCACTCATTAAAGCAATACTGTGACACGCCCCTTCTGCTATTGGTTCACTGACCTTTAAATACAGCCTTCCCACAATGCTTCTCTGCCGAGCATAATCCTTCCTGGACGTCACACTTGTTCTGCCACAAGCCTTAGGCTTGTCTCCTGGTATACTAACTTCTCTAGTTCTCTCCCCTAGTTCCTGAGGCCTGCTGCTAGTCTTCATGCAGGGGCCTGTGTTTCTGAGTATCCTGAGGCCAGCTACTACACTCTACGTAGAGGCCTGTGTTTCCTGCTTTCCAGAGGCCTGCTGCTAGTTTCACGCGGAGGCCTGTTCCTGACTCCTGTGCTGAAGCGGAGGACTCTCCAGTGTTGACTTCAGCTTATTGTTTCCTGAGGCCTGCTGTCCTTCCATAGCAGAGGCCTATCTACTGGTTCCTGGGGCCTGCTGCTCACTCTTCATTGCAGAGGCCGTGTCCTGGTTCGTGTGCTGAAGCGGAGGACCTCCAGTGTTTACTTCAGTTTCCTGAGGCCTGCTGCCCTTCCCTTAGCAGGGGCCGTTCTACGAGTCCTGAGGTCTGTAGCTCTCTCTCTCCTTGCACAGGCTCGCTCTGGACTCTTGCGCTGAAGCACTGGTTTTCCAGTGCTGCCAGGCGGTGTGCCCACTCCGGTCTGCCTATCCCTTCCTGAGATCAGTACCATGGACCATGGTCGCCGCACGTGCAGAACCCGCTCCCGCCCTGAAGCTATTACGGTGAAGCGGGACCTAGTTGACTTCCTGTTGCCGAAACTCCGCTTGGATAACGTTTACCCTGATGTCTCCAATCCTGACCCTAGCTCGTCCACTGACTACGCTGCTCTCTCCAGTCCCGACCCTGCTATGTACGACTACGAACTGCGCAATCCGGATCAGCCTGCGTGGTCTAAGGTCGGTGCTTATACAACCCCACCTCAGCCACGCGGTCCGACCCTGGTTTGTGGCGAGCACAACCGTGACAGTTCCTGTTACTGCAGAGTATAGTAATAAACCTGTTCCTGTTTGCAATATACCTCCGGCCTGGTGTGTGACCTTACTGCGGGGAGAGGTAATCAGTTCTACCGTAGGAGATCATCTCTTTTTCCTGGACCCTACGGCAGATGGAGGCGCTGCACTGCTAAATAGATATGTGGGGTATGAACCCCAGAAGCCTGTTCCTGTGTCCCCACTACCATCGGCGGACAACTCAGCCCTCTTGTTGCCAGCAGGTATATGCACCACACACCCTGTAATTGCCCCTATCTGCGATCGGTGGGGGAAACACAGTTACATATATATATGTAGCCCTGGTAAGAAATAGGGCTATATGTCTATCCTCCTACTGGTATAAGCCCTGCTAAGGGCAGGCTGCCAGTAGTTATCATGGGTTTCCCCCACATCAAGCCCTGCTCTGAGTGGTGGAAGTAGGCCACCTGACTCTGTGTCTAAGGCATGAGACACAGGGGAGGGGTCTGCTGACATCATGAAGGGGAGGGCTGTCTCAAGTTAGAGTTGCCTGTTCCTGTCAGTGACAAGTAGTTCTGTCCTGGGTTCAGTCCTGAGCAGTAAGACAGTGTGTGAGCTAGTTAGGTGCCTGAGGAGTAGGGCCTAGTTAGCTATAGGTGGACCAGTGCCTCTCACCCTGCCTAGGGGGTGAGGGAAGAGCTAGCCCCATCCTGAGCGCCCATGGCTTGGGGTGGTGGCAGGGACACAGAGAGTACCCATAGACCATCCTGAGGGTGTGCAGTCTGGTGGGAGAGAAGACCTGGTACCTGATTGACAGCGTGTTGCTGTGATTACTGCTGCTACACTGTGCTGCTGTGTCCAATAAAGAGAGCTGCTGCTGATTTTATAAAGACTGAGACTGGAATCTCTCATCCCTGTGTGGGAAGTTCTCTGTAAGGGTTCCACCCCATATCCCTGGGGCTTCACAGAGATGGAGGCGTTGCACCACTGAGAACGGATGAAGGCATTCACCCCAGAGACCTGGTCCTGTCCTCCCCCACACCATCGCGGGAGACTCAGGCCCTCCTGTTGCCCACAGGTATGCACCACACCCAGACACGTAGCCAGACCTTAGTACACCCTAGGGGGTCCGATCTGCGACCGGGGGGGGGGGTCTGAGGGCTACATATATTTATTTTTTTATATATATAAATACACATGTAGCCATGCCTAGTGTGGCTACTAGTCTGCCCCAGCTTGTATGCAAGTCCAGGTAAGAACAGGCAGTGCCAGTACTAATTATGGGTTTTCCGCATACAGGCAGCTTCTCTTGAGTGACAAGGGAAGAGGTGGGACTAGGTCTGTGTTCTGCCCAATCATGGGTTTAGACCTATTACCTTCCCCCTACTGTACTTAAGGGAGGTGCAACCCCAAATTCATTAGTGTCTCTACCGTTGAGAGAGACAAGGTAACACACAGGACTGATGTGCACTGGCAGGGCCTGGTCCTCTTCCCTAAGGGGGAGAGTGAGTGATTACCTTTTCTCCTGGTCCTGCTAGACGGCTGGGGAAGAGCAGGGACTGCTGCGGGAGCCCTTTAACCATACTGAAGGCCCAGGGACCATCCCAAGTCTGGAGACAGATCAGTGACTATTGGGCAGAGCTGCCTGGATACTGTTGTGGTTGCAGAAGAATAAAGCCGGTGCAAGTTATCTATACCTCCCGCCTGACTACGACACTTTGGCCAAAGAGTTAAACTAAAAGACCATTTTATTCAAATGATATATATATATATATTTAGGTACTGTACCGTGTATTTGTGTCAATGGGTGTAGCACTGGGCTCTGTCTGTGTTTCATGTTTTGTCTCTGATTTTAAATATATATTGCCATGCTCAGTAGCACTTCTCTTTGACACTTATACGCATATATATATATTGTGGTTATTTTGGGGGTTCAATATGAGCTTATAGGGGTTCTGTATGTTTTGCAATTCTGTTCAGCTGTTCCCAGCTGATTTGGAGGGTGGCTCCTCCTTCCCAGGTTTGAAGCTCACGCCCCCACACTTTTAAATGGTTAAAGCTCACTCCATTTCACCTTCCACCTTCATGGGAACTTGCATGCAGTTTGATTGCGACAAATCTAATACAGAGTGCTTTTCCTGGTATTATACAGGTTAATAAGAGCTTCAATCAGACTTAGAACTATGCAACTAATTTTGACAGATTTATTATGGTGCTGGAGATTGAGGGCAATACCGGTTAACTGCCTACGGGTGGCATTTTTTTTTTTAAATCTGAGACTGGTTATAACCACTCGCTAAGAATCTGTCTGCCATTAGGCCAATCTGTGGGACTCTTTCATCTGGATCACTGGTCACTCTAAGCAACTGTGAATACAGCAACCCCACCTTACGCGGAGTCGGATGAACAGTGGATGCATGCGGTAAACTGCTGTTATCAGTCAGTTTGGTGTATAATGAAGTAGTGGTAGAACCATTCTCACAATGCACTAAAACAGGGTTTCCCAAACTTTTTTTTCCGTGACCCGGTTATTTTTGAACTTCTCCTTCGTGACCCACTAAAAATGTTATCGCCTATACTGGCCTATAGGGCCTGCACAGACACACACACAGCCACTGATACACACACACACACAGCCACTGATACACACACAGACACACACACAGCCACTGATATACACACACACAGCCACTGATACACACACACACACAGCCACTGACACACGCAGCCACTGACACACACACTGATACATACACACAGCCTCTGATACACACACACGCAGCCACTGACACACACACGCAGCCACTGACACACACGCAGCCACTGACACACACGCAGCCACACAGAGACACTGCTACACACACACACACACACACACTGATACACACACACACTGATACAGATACACACACACACACACTCGCTCTCCCCTATACGCACACAGACACAAACAGTGAATTACAGGCAACGACGGATGTGAGTGACTGGAGAGGGGGCCAGGGGCACTTGGGTGGGAGGGAGGGGGCCAGGGGCACGTGGGTGGGAGGGAGGGAGGGAGCCAGGGGCACTTGGGTGGGTGGGAGGGAGGGGGCCGGGGGACTTAGGGGCCAGGGGGCCACTAGGGGCCAGGGGCACATTAGGGGGCCAGGGGCACTTGGGGGGGTGGGAGGGAGGGGGCATGGGGCACTGGGTGGGGTAGGAGGGAGGGGGCCAGGGGGGCACTTGGGTGGGTGGAAGGGAGGGAGGGGGCCAGGGACACTGAGTGGGTGTGGTGGGGAGGGGGCCAGGGGAAACTTGGGTGGGTGGGAGGGGGCCAGGGGCACTTGGGTGGGAGGGGGCCAGGGGCACTTGGGTGGGAGGGAGGATGCCAGGGGCACTTGGGTGGGAGGGGGCCAGGGGCACTTGGGTGGGAGGGAGGGGGCCAGGGGCACTTGGGTGGGAGGCAGTGACTGGATGGGGTGACTTACCTTGCCGCCGGACGCTTTCCCCTGCTGCCCCCGATATCCCCTGCTGCCCGGGACAGAAGGTGGGCTTGGGGGCACGGGAGGTGGGCTCGGGAGGGGGTGCCACGGGAGGTGAGCTCGGGAAGCTGGCCGCGGGGGGAAGCGGGCCACAGTAGGAGCTTGTACTTCGCCCTCCGTCCCACGTAACGTGCGGGCCGCAGAGGAGCTGGTACTTCCTCCTCCGTCCCACGTTGGAAGCGGGGAGGAGGAAGGGAGCGGGCCCTGCGCAAGCGCGCGGGGAGGAGGAAGGGAGCGGGCCCTGCGCAAGCGCGCGGGGAGGAGGAAGGGAGCGGGCCCTGCGCAAGCGCGCGGGACCGCAGGGGGAATCGCCGCCATTTTTTTAAAATTGAGCAGGGGGGGCGGGAGACACCGCGCGGCCAGCCTCACTGCGACCCGGCAATTTTGGTGCCGTGGCCCGGTGCCGGGTCGCGACCCACCATTTGGGAAACGCTGCACTAAAACACCTCTTGTCCGTATATGATGGTTCACTGTGACTCTAATGGCACTTTCTATTGTGTTGAGTACCTGTACAAAGGCTAGAAGTGCCTCCTCCGAACCCGTCCACAACAGGAACAAGTCGTCAATAAACCTCCCATAGTATAGTATGTGTTGTCTAAATGGATGTACTGATAATACGTGAGTCGTGTTCTCATACTTGCCCATAAATAAATTGGCAAACAATGGGGCCATATTGGACCCCATCGCCGGGCCAAGTCAGTTGTAAGTAATAACTAGTCTCAAATGTTAAAGTAATTAGAAGTGAGTACGAGTTCCTGGGAAAACATTTTAATACATGATAACATCCCACTGCAATATAACCACACTGCACCTCAGACACGCAGCTCAGCTCACATCTACTTTTATATCTTTCCGATGCGTAGTTTACAGAGAATTTGTAGTATGATGCCATTTATTGGACAATTTAAAACCATAGACAGAACATGAAACACAGACAGAGCCCAGTGCACATCCAGTGAAACTTATACACGGTACAGTGCCTAAATATATATATATGTATAGATATCTATTAAATAAAATGGTCTTGTAGTTTAACATTTTGGCCAAAGTGTTGTAAGCCCCTGAGCCACTACACGGCAGACCACATCTCAAGGGTCCCTAACACTAATATAAATTCTTAATAACCTGTGCATTACCAGGAAGAATGATTTATAATAAATCTGTCAAAACACTTTGCAGGTGTCCTGTACATTTATTGGACAAACAATGAGTTTACATCATATACTCTTTCTTCGGATAGATAGTATATAGCTGTGGTTTGACGATGTACAATGGCATTAGGAAGAGGATGTGGATCTGAGACACGTTGAAGTGTGATGGTAGGGTGCTAGCGGGGAGAGAGGATCACTACTTTTTATCAACGCACTAATGCAAGGGTGACCAATTCCAGTCCTCAAGTGCCACCAACAGGTCAGGTTTTAAGGATATAAAGAAAGAGGGGTGGTCGGGATGAGGGGAAACAGACGAGGGAGAGAGAGAAGAGAGGGTTGAGAGAGGAGGTTGGCGGGGGGGAGAGTAGGAGGAAGAGGAAGATTGGGGAGAGAGGAATATGGGGGGAGGAAGAAGGATGAGGGAGGAGGATGGTAGGGAGAAAGGAGGATATGGGAGGAGAGAGGAGGATATGGAGGGACAGGGGGTGGAAGGAGAGATGGGGGTGGGGCGGAGAAAGAAGAGGGAGAGAGAGGAAGAGGTTGGGGAGAGTGAGGAGGATGGGGGGGAGGATGAGGATGGGGGGGGAGAGGATGGGTGATGGGAGGGATCAGAGAGAGGGGAGGGACCATTCTGGTACTATTACTGCGCAGTGCATTCTGGTACTGTTACTGGGCAGTGCATTCTGGTACTGTTACTGCACAGTGCATTCTGGTACTGTTACTGCGCAGTGCATTCTGGTACTGTTACTGCGCAGTGCATTCTGGTACTGTTACTGCGCAGTGCATTCTGGTACTGTTACTGCGCAGTGCATTCTGGTACTGTTACTGCGCAGTGCATTCTGGTACTGGCGTGACGCACTGTGCACTTTGCCCCACCCTTTTTGTTATAGGGGTTCACAGAACAAATTTTTTTTTAGCAGGGAGTTCACAATGTAACACAGGTCGCTGCTTTAGAGAGTTGTAATACTTGGTATAGCTTTATATATAGTGCTGCGTCCGCAGCCTCATCACTTCATTGGCCAGAAAGCGGCTAAATTTGCTATCACAGGATGGATTTAGCCTATTAACATTTATATGCTTTCATCCCGATCCAGTTACAGAAAAAACAACGTATCTGTTACATTTATTGCTACATTCCTAACTACATGCATCAACAAGTCTTGGCATCAGGTGTCGTCCATCAACAGACAATGAACACATGCTTTGTCATTAATCAAGTGTGGGGACATCAGTAGAGGTGACAGAGCCCTCTGCAGGCTGCTTCTGGAACTGCTCCTCCATGTGGCATCTTCCTCATAGCTACAGGTCTACCAGACTAACTGAGCTGCGGCTGAAAATCCTTAAAGCCGCGGCTCCAAAGATAGCGCAGTCACACTACAATACTCCAGGGTCGGACAGCAAGTCTTGCTACATCTGTTAGCATGTATTTATACATTTGTGTAACAGCAGCAATGTACACAGCGCTCTACAAAATATGTATTCACTAAACCAGGGGTGTGCAAACTATTTTGTTCGTGCCCCCCTGCTTGCTCTCCCCCCCCCCCCCCGCTTGCACCTCCCCTTCCCCCCCTTTCCTTTCCTCCAGCATTAGTGGCGTGTCATTTGACAGCATGACGTCATGTGACGTCGCGTTGCCATTTGACCCTGTGTTGTCGTGGCGACGCATCGCTAGAAGCCGCCGCAGACAAGGCAAATGAGACACATAGAGGCCTCGGGCGCTCCCCCGGCATTGTTATCTAAATGTCGTGGGGAAGAGTGTGGGGGCCTCTATAAGAGCCGCGCCCCCACTCGAAGGTTTTACTAGGCCTGGAAGCAACACCACTCTAATGACTACAAGTGAACCGTGTGTTATGGGTCTCGGCCACAGAATGCACAATTATGTGGAAAACATTTGCTTGTTTCATTTCCCAGAATCCCTGGCTGCAGTGGAAGCAGTGTATGCTGGGAGATAATGGGGAGAGGCGGGGTTGCAGACCTGTCTGGGACGTGTGAATGTGCTCACAAGTGATAGTTGTATTTGCTCAATTGTGGATGTTTTGCATATATTATTAATGTCATGATTTTTATTGTGTAATTTATAATGTATTTTTATTATATAAATCAATCGTGTACATTCAGCTAAACGTTCCGTTTTTAAGAGCTTGTTGTATAATTAGGTGTTCACATATAATATACATATATTGTTTGTTTTTTATCAATTAATTAAGTATGCTGCTATGAGTAATGATATGTGTATGAGCCTATTGGGCTCAAGATGCGCTGTGACGTCTTTTTCCCCCTCCTCCTATGGGAACTATTTCATTTAGACCTATTGCGCCATATCCTTACACCCCTGAAGAAGTCCGGTAACCCGGCTGAAACGCGTAGGGTTATTGCATGCGCTGTGACCCGTGAAGCAGTCCAGACCCTCTGCTGTGCCGTCAGCTTGTTTCCCTGTGTCTCCCCGCTGAAAGACCTCGCACTGACGCTGACTAAGAAGCCAGGCAATTCCTACCTTACTATTGGAGGAGTGACGAGAAGCTCCGTGAGGTCAGACGCCGCTCGAATGCGGAAGTGAGAGACACGAGTGGGGCTGAGTAGAGCCGAGCAGAGCTGCGCCGTTCCTGAACCCAGAGTGGTTAAACCGCTGTTTTTATTCCTGGAGCATGTGAGTGGACTGGAGCTCCTGGCTCTAGTTTTGTTTGTTCATTAAACTGTGTTGCACTATATTTGTCTCTCTTTTCTTTCCAACATATGCTGCATACATTGTTACCTGATTTCCTGTGAAATAGATTTCCACCTGTGAGAGGCGTTTTTGCGCTTCGTGTACCCCTCCAGATGGTACCTTGAGGGATTGAGAAATTCCTCACACCGGCAGCATCTCCTCTTGGTGATATTTATTATTTTTTTACTATTTTTAATATTTTTGATATTATTTGGGTTTGCGCTCACTTTTCCTGTACAAATGCATTGTAATAAAGGAAAGGAATGCTCCACGTTTTTGCCATAAGTGCACTGACACAGATATGTATAGGCCAGATACCGTATGTTCAGGAGTACATACTGTTTTTTCAAATGCGGGTCACAAATGAGTAGAACGGTGTAAGGATCTTCGCGCCTGAATGTTTTAGGGTTTTAGGGCTTACCACAGAAGGTGCAGCCTATAATTGACAAGGCAAAAAATAAATAAATAAAAATACTCTCACATAGAATGTTTTATGAAAATACTCACTTAAATTAATTGAAATATGGGTAACACACCTTTCATCGCAAAAATATGTGCTATGGGGTCTTTATATTTTTGTTCATAAATTTGCAACAAAACGTCATGATTTGCAGCACAATTTCTCATCCACAACACAAAGTATTGCACACTGCTCACTATCAAATCCACAATTGGATACAAATAACTAGTGTTGAATAACACTTAGTGAGTGCTACCTATGTACTGAAGTCAATATTGTTAACGTTTGAATGATCACATGATAAAGTCACATGAACATTCACTAAAAGAGGCCCATGGTGTAATGCCTTCCTTCTTTCTTTCTCCATCAGAAGTGGCCCCTTCACCTTCTGTTTCAACAGTCTGTGCTGTTTCTCCCATTACATTTTCTGTAGGAGAGGCCTCTATAGACTCATCAGGAGAAGAGGGCGAACTGTCTCCTGCATCTACCTCTGCAGGATCACGAGACTCCAATGAGACAGGTACTTGTTCTGTCACATACTCTGCCTTTGTCTCTTCTTCCTTCTTTCCTTTATGCTTCTTGCCTGAAAGCTTCTTTAAACCAGATCCAGTGAAAAGCTTCCTTAGAAGGCTACATTGAAGCTTAGTCTTCTCTTGTGAAGACAGTAACTCTGCTTCAGTGGTGATGGCTTCTGGACCTTTCTCCATCAGCGTATTTGTAGTGTTGGTTTTCACCTCATTTATCTTTATAACTTCAATTTGGGTGGGGGTCTTATCAACCCTAAGTGCACCCCATGATGCTGTTCTATTACCGTCGGCAGACTCGTAGGCTTGGGCCTTTCTTTCTTGTCCCTTTAATTTACTCCGTTGGGAGTGTTGCTGGATAACCTGTGATGTCTTTCTCATCTTATTTTCCAACTGAGCGGTGTCCAACATAGCCACATGCTCAGTCTTTAGGGCCTCGAGTATCTCGTCCAGGTCACGCTTTTGTTTCTCCGCCAACTTGCGGCCAGCACGCTCAGACTCCAGGTCCTTCCTCAGGTCATGAAGCTGTCCTTTGGCGTTGAGTTGCGACTCCACATCTCTTAGCAGGTTCAGCGCAAGGCTTAAATCTGTTTCTTTTCCTCTATTTCTGACCTGCAATTGCTGTGCTCCTCCCAGACCTTGTCCAGCTCCAGCTGCAGTTGGTCCCTCTCATTAGCCATGTCGTCCAGCAGCCTGTGGGTATCAGCCATCTCGATTTCATAGCGCAATGTCAGGCAAGCCACCTGACGGACGGTCACCTCCTCCCTCTCGGCGAGTTGTATTTTGCGCTCAGCAATCTGCGTCTGCAGCTCTTCAATTTGATCCTGCAAATCCCCTCTCAGGGCCTTCACCTCTTCCCGGTGCTTGCTCTGGGCTTGCGTCAGCGCCGCCTTCATCTTTTGGAGCTCTGTAGTTTTTGTCGCCAGTATCGCCGCTGCTTCTGTTTTCCAGGCTTCTTTCTCCTTGGCATACTGTCTCATGGAGATGGAGTTGCCTCTCTGCTTCTCCAGCTCTTGCTCCAGTCTCTGGACCTTTTCGCGCTCCCTCTCACACAGAATCACCTGGCTTTCAAGCTCCACCCCCAGCGATGCTCTTGTGGCGTACAGCGTGGCCCTCAGCTCTTCATGCTGTTCTGTGGGGACATACTGGGTACTCAGCCGTTCCTGTAGCACTTGCTGCTTCTCCTTGGCCGCTTGCAGACTTGCATGTAGCTCTTGCAGCTGGCTCTGCCATAAGTGCGCTGCTTGTGTGTGCTGCTCCAGGGAGACACGTTGCATACTCTGCATTCTGCAGTGCTTCCTGCACCTCTAATTTTTCTTGCGCCAATTGCGCCTTCACTTTCTGCGCTTGGTGAAGCTTCTCAGTCCCATCACTGACCTGACCGGTCAGGTTTAAAACCTCTTCTTTCAGGTTTATATTCTCCATTTTCACAGTCTCTATATCCCTTCGGACTGTCTCATTGGCTTTCTTCAAAGTACCCAGCTCTGTTTTGAGCGCGCTAGCTTCTTGGTGAGAAACTTCTAAGTCTTTGATGAAGTTTTGCACATCTCTCTGGGACATCTGATAGCACAGTCTCCAGTCAGGACTTGTTCTCTCTGATTCCATGTTAGCAATTGCGGTGTTGGCTTTATTCAAGCTTGTCGTCAGCTCCTCCAACTCACTCCGCAAGAGTTGCTCTGTTTTCTTTAAAGCCGCATACTCTTGTATAGCTGGGAGTATACACCTCTGTACCTCTGCATTAGCTTCTCGCTCCCTATTCAATTGTTTCTGCAAGACATCATAATCACGCTGGGCAGTTTGGAGTGCAGAAATTAAGGCCTCTTTTCCCTGGATCAAGGATTCAGCTTCCCTTTGCTCCTCCTTTTCCTTTGCCACCGTTCCTGTGACAATTCTGCCGGTCACTCCGGTCTGCAGCACATCTCGGCACCTTTCTGACCCATGTCCTGACAGCGCAGGTTCAAGTGGCTTGGTCACTTCCCCTGTGATTTGAGGAACAGTTTTCTTTTTCTTCTTTCTTTTTGCTTTATTAGCTCCAGAGATATCAGTGGTACTGGGCACACGCTCACTGGTATCAGCTTCCACATCTTGCTTGCACTCATAGGGCGTTGCTTGCTTTTGCAGCTGTTTGTCTTTGAAAATTTTGGGGCACACATCTTCCATGTGACCTACTTTATGACAGGCCCAGCATACTAAATTCATCTGTGGGTACGGCTCTCCTCCAGCGGCCACATACGAGTCGTCATCATCATCATCATCGTATGGCCTGAAGGGACACTGTTTTGTATGGTTATGTACATTGCAAAACTGACACATGACGGCGGCCATTTTAAAACCCCGGATTTTTTTTTTTTTCTTCACACCCGACGAAGCAGACTTTGCACAACACACGTAACTTGTATCTACTTTACAATCTTTGAACCTTCTGGGTTCTTCTTAGGGCAACATCTTTGCCAAAATTCATTTTCACTTTCTTTTTTTTACCAGACAGGGCAAACTTTGCTCACAGCACTTGCTAGCTGCAAATTCACTCACTTCAGCAAAAGGCATTAGCTTTACACAACAATCCTTTCATACCCGACGGGGCAAAATTTACACTCAGCGCTTGCTAGCTGTAACTTCCATGCTTCAGCAAAAATCATTTTTTTTTCCGCTTGAGTTCAGTGTCTCAACACATCTTCATCTACTGACCCCCAGAGGCGTTGCATCCCACTTCTGACACCACCTGTGGCAAGACGGCCTCGCGGCGGGGTCAGTAAGACACTTGACACGATGGGAAACTTTAAACACTAGTGGTTTATTATTGTTAACGTTTGAATGATCACATGATAAAGTCACATGAACATTCACAGAAGTACATTTAGGGTGCACATCACAATAAACATTTTTAATTTTCTAACATTGCTGTAGTGAAAACCAAAGGTGAATGTTCATGTGACTTTATCATGTGATCATTCAAACGTTAACAACAATTTCTCATCCAACCGCAGTGTAATTATGGACAGTAATACTACATGTTATATGCCCTTAGGTGTCCTGAGTTTACTGATACGCGATATGTATAGGTTAGCACAGGGGTGCGCAAAATGGGGGGGAGGGCGTGGCAACATTTTCTGGGGCTGGGCGCGGCACTTACAGAGGCACCGCGCTCTTCCTCACATCATATTATCAAGGAGTCCTTGATAAAGCACTACTGTGCGAAACGCGTAGGAGGGTCCTTACCCCCTGTTTGTCAATTTCATTGGGCAATAAATCCTCATTTACTTTTCTCCACCTGTATTCCTTATTTGTGGCAGTGCGCTGCTGCTGTGTGCTATTGCACATTTTTTTTCTAGCCTGCAATTCCATAGCAGAAAAATAACTAAGCTGAAGTCTAAATACTGAAAACGTAGTGCAAGGCAACTAAGGGTGTATTTATTGGCGGCTGGACACGCCATCAAGAGACTTCATTTCGTGCTAAGAGTGGGTCATATACAAGAAAAATACAAGGGAAATCTCTGGATTCGCTACAAGGGCTACATATTTGGGTTTCAGAACGTTATTATTGTCTCCAATGAGGCACAGTGGAGGGGGTTCATCTTCCATCCACTGCTTCCTTCAGGAAGATATCTACAGGTTCACTGGCATTATTACCTCACCCAGTAGCTTACCCACGCCCATAGAAGTTGATGTCTCTTCATAATTTGGATTCATTTGTACGTTGATTCCGGGAATTTTAGAGCACCCATTTCTCCCATATATGCTACGGAATTGGGCTGCGATTTCCCCATAATGGACATTGGCTAGTTGCATTTATCTCACATAGGCCTTCGCATGGGGCAGCCAACTCCAGTCCTCAAGGGCTACCAACAGGTCAGTGGCTCAGTCTTTGTCTTTGACTGAGCCACCTGTGCTGAAGCTGTGACTGATTGAGCCACCTGTGCTGAAGCAGGGATTTCCTGAAAACCTGACCTGTTGGTTGCCTGGAGTTGGCCATCCCTGGCCTAGAGTCATCAAACACCGGCAATAAAAATGCGGTATTTTTATGGGTCAAGTCATAGTACATACAAGACACACTACTAGCCTTGTGAGTCTGTATATTGAAGGAACACTGTTGTGTTGTAAAAGTAAGCACTTACTTGAGGGGTTAAGGTTCCAGCGTAACCTCTTACCCAAAGGGTGTTCCCTAATTACTGCCATCAACACTGTTGGTATTCCAATCTTATCTGGTGTCCCCATTATTAGATTATTTTCTCCATCACACACCCATGTACATGCAGATGCTAGAGTGTATTATTTTTACTGGGTGATACAATACAATACACTGTTTCTATGTTTTGTATCTTTAATTGACCTTTGGAGGACCAATAAGGACGAAAGACTGGGCGTGTCCAGACAGTGTAGTTATCACTAGAATATACTGAGCTCCAGGTTTTTCTGGGTTGGCTGCATGGATCAGTTGTGCACATTCATTGGGGATTCCCATGTGCTTTCCTCTGGTCCTGAATGCAGAATTCGTGCCACCATTGAAGGCCTCTTGACCCATGGTTATGAATGGAGGTGGAGGAGGTATTAGATGATCTGGGGCAGAAGGTTTGAGCACTGATACATGAAACACAATGTGCATTCTCATGGTTCTGGCAAACAGAAGTTTACTGTGTTGATGAGTTGCATAATTGTAAATAGGACAAATAATTTGTGGCTCAACTTGATTAAAAGACGATCAGATTTTAAGTGCTGGGATAAAAGCCAAACCTTATATCTAACCTTGAAATTGGGAGCTCTTAATCTGCTTGATGTTTATAAGCTTTTTTTTAACTTCTGCCAAGCAACTAAACAGCCAATGGATTTATTTAAAGTGGTTTTCCCATTTTGGCACAGCTGGTATCTTGGCTACTTAAGTTTCTATTGGATGAGAAGGAGGATAATAGGCATAGTTGGAAATTAAAGGGGTCTTCTGAGTGGATGAATAAACAGCATTATTATAAGCAAACTCAGCTGAAGGCAATAGCGAGGCCCAAGCAATCATCCTAGGGGAAACTGCAAAAAAAGGGCAGATATTGCAGCAGAATGTAAATAACTGGCTCTATCTCTCTGGGCGAATGTGTCAACGTTTGACTGGAAAATCTTCACAAAAACTTCTATTACTTTGCAAATCTGAGAAATGTGAAACGCGTTATTTAAAAACAAAACGCATGAAAGCATGCAATTCTACCCAAGGCCACTAAGGTTTGCTTCAACGAACTGCAAAAGTTCGATGAATTACTTAAAGCTGCAGTTCAGTCAATATCCTGCATGTGTGTTTTTTTTAATAAATCAGTTCTGTAGTAAGAAAAAATACTTTTAGCATTTTCTGTTTTTAAAAAAACAACTTTGAAAGACCAATTTTCTTGTATTCTATTTTAACAGCCATTTGCTAAGGCACTGCCCCTTCATGTCCTGTCACAAGCCCTGGCACACCCCTTTGTCAGCCCTGCCCTCCCTCTTGCACATGTCAGTGCAGGAGTGCTCATGAATATTCATGAGCTTCCATTGAGAGAAAGAAGCAGAAGAAAAACATATGCCATCTCTAATTATGTCACCAAATGTTGGCGATCAATACATGGAGAACGAATTAAATGGCAGCTATACAGTTCTTTAGGTAATTAGAGATTGCCCACGTGAAACTATTGAAGTAAAAAAATTAATTAAAAAAAAAAAGACTGAACTGCAGCTTTAAATGAGCATATTCCCCATTTATCTCACGTGTGAATCTTTATGTGCACAGGAGTCTCCACCTGTTTTTTTGTTTTTTTTAAGCTGCCTGTTTGTTTCTCCTGTGGCTTATACATCTTTGCTTATGGCAGCAATTATGTGGGGTTACTCAGATCCTGGGTAGCCTGGAAATGCTTTCCCTCACCTGAAGTTGAAATATAGAGGTTCCATCTTTCCCAAGTGTGACATCAAATGACAGATTTAAACAAGTTGAGTAAATAAGGCATGGGCCTTATTTCTGCGGGAAAGATGGAGGCGTATGCTACAGGGGAGAGAGCAAGCGATAGACTGAGAGAGAGGTGGAGAGAGGAGAAGAACTGGAGAGAGGAAGGAGGAAGCGCATGCTGACACCTGCGTCTTCAGGGCTAGACAGACCCTTCTATGGCTAAGGGAGGAGGACGTGTTTGGACAATTTAGATTGAGCACAGAAACCATATGTAACCCCTTTTTACAGAGGTCAAAAAGAAGTGCGGCATCGTGGTGTCTTATTAATTGTGGTGCTCAGTGTCTCTAATTACCTTGCCAGGGTGATGGCATCTAGGCTGGCGGGGCTTCTATTCTAAGATGGTAGAAATGAAGGGTGCCAGGAACTTTATTGGTACAAACAAGAGCTTTATTCATTCCATTGATTAGGTTCCACATATACGGACATCTTTTCTTCAACAATAATGAGTGGCCAATAACACAGTTGAATGAGGCATTCGTCCCCAGGCGGCTCTCACCACTATCCTAGGGAGGTCCTGGGCTTGGTACCCTTAACACTGGATCTGCATGGTATTCGCTGTCCCTGCGTTTGGATTTGCCTCCTTCCCACCAGGACTCATGGTAGAGATACTTCCATCATCAGGGATACATATCCTGTCACCCTGAGGAGTATCCACCTTATCCCAAGGTATCGGAAGGGGCTCGCATTTAGAACTAGTCAGTATGGGCCAATCCCGTGGTGCACTAGAACCCTTTATTTAAAAGGATTGGCCCCAGAGTACCACGCATACTCCAATTTAGGGCAGACGACTAACCTCAGACCATTACTATTGGCTATGACAATAAGGGTCACGTCCCCTAGCTATAAAATAATAAAGGTGACCAGACATCCTTAAACGTATAGCTCTACACAAAAACATGACACGCTATATTCAGTGAGATCCCTATATTTCAACTCCTCCTGCTACCTGAATTAAGATTCTTCTACCACATATACACATACACACACACACACACACACATACACATATACACACACACACACACACACACATGACCGCATAGCAGCAAAAAGGAGACAGCACTCAGGTGAATGAAAATGAATGTATTAAATACAGCACATGCTGCTATGCGGTAATGTATACTTTTATTATTTATATGGGACATGCACCTATTCATTATTGAATTTCTATTGGCATTGGACGCAGGCCAATGAGAGTCAGTGAGGGGAGGGACGCAGGCCAATGAGAGGTGTGCGGGGGCGGGCATTGGACGCAGGCCAATGAGAGTCAGTGAGGGGTGGGACAGTGTGGCATTGGTGTTGGACGTAGGCCAATGAGAGGTGTGCGGGGGCGGGCATGGCCTGAGCAGGAGTGACAGGCCCAAGGTCCAATGCGATTGACCCTTGGGACGCAGACATACAGTGATTTCACAAATATATAGTAGATATGGTATTTGATAGGAAGCCAGGAGAGGGATTTCAGCAGGGGAGACACTGAGACAGATTTAGGAAAGAGTAGAGTGATTCTGCCAGAAGCGGTTAGGATAGATTGTAGGGGAGACAGGCGAGAAGACGGAAGGCCGGACAGCAGAAGGTTACACTAGTTTAGGCGGGAGAGAATAAGGGCCTGCGTTAGTTTTTGCAGTAGAGGGACAGAGAAAAGGGCGTATCTTTGCAATGTTACGTACCGTAGGTAAAAATGACAGGTTTTAGCTACATTGTGAATGTGAGGGGAGAATGTGACCCCCAGGCAGCGTGCTTGTGATACTGGGTGTATGATAGCATTTCCAACAGTAATGTAGAATGTAGATATCAAGTTCTGCATCTCTAGCCTGTGCAATATACTGTATATTTGCCCTGCTTCAAAGCACATTTTTCTTTCATTTCATACCTACGCCAGGAATAACTCTGTGCCGGTGTTTGGTATCGCAGTCACACATGTTCCTAAGAATGTGGGGTTCATTGTACGAACCCTAAAACAGTGCACCTGAAAAAAGTCTGGGGAGATGATGAAAACTCATGCAAAGGCACATTAGCCGTATGCTCAGCAAAGCTAGGACTTGTTCCTGAAAAAAATATTTTATAGCATCAAATATACTGCAGTACTATGTATAAAATAGTATAATTAGATTGTAAGCTCTTCGGAGCAGGGACTCCTTTTCCTAAATGTTACCTTTATGTCTGAAGCACTTCTCCCCTCTATGTGTTATTTGTATTATTTGTTATTTCTATGGTTGTCACGTGTATTACTGCTGTGAAGCGCTGTGTACATTAATGGCGCTATATAAATAAAGACATACATACACACAAAATAGTATCCCAACAAAATACATTAGAATCAGAGCTAAAATTGTAGTTCTCACAAGATCTCAAGGTTACCCATCTTAGCAGAACGCTGATGAGATAAAAAGCTAATGTGGCCACTCTATACAGGGATTTGTCCCAGGATATCTTATGATGTGACTTTGGTCTGGGACCATCTCCTGTATGGAACAGAATAGCCATCCACAACACAAAAAAGGAACAGGTACAAAAGCGTTGCTTGTATCAACCTACAGAACGGAATCACCGCACAAAATCCGTGCACAGGAAAGCACTGCATTGTTCAGCACTCAAGTTATTTAAACCTTATAGCAAGAATGGCCAACTCCAGTCCTCAAGGGCCACCCGCAGGTCAGGTATTGGGGATATCCCTGCTTCAGCACAGCTGGCTCAACCAGTGGTTCAGTCTTTGACTAAGCCACCTGTGCTGAAGCAGGCATATCCTTAAAACCTGACCTGTTGGTGGCCTTTGAGGACTGATGTTGACCCCCCCCTGTCAGAGAGAGTCAACTCCTAACCTCTCCTTACTTCCCATAGGTTTCTGGGCATGGCCAAAATTCTCCTGCTGGATCTTCTTACCCCTCCCAACCTGACAGCCACCCTCAGCGCCCCGCTTCTGGACACCAAGAGGCAGAACACGGGGGTGAGTGAAACAAAAATGTAAAAAAGATGCTTGTGTTGGTGCAGAGGGCTTCCTTATACCATGGACAAGAACTAAAGGGTGGCACGCTGTGAGCGCTCATTTGCAGGTCATTACCCAGAATCCCTGGCTGCAGTGGAAACACTGTATTCTAAGAGATGATGGGGTAATGCTGGATACTTATACCATCAACAGTGTCTCTTTGAACGTAGTCACTGGCGTGTTGCTACTTCTTAGAATGATATAGTGACAATCAATATAATATTATATACTGTATATCCGCTGGGAAAAAAACACCAGTAGTCAAAGTGTCCAAAAAAGGCCGCGGTTCTGTGTCGGATGTAATAAAAGATTGACCTTTTTTAAACTTTGGGGGAAAACTCTTTGGAATGCATTTTAGAAATATATCTGTAACGGTGTTTCCCCCACCCGGTGGGAGACTGTGGCCATTACTACGTCTGTGGTGCATGATACCTGCTGGTAACAGGAGGGCGGAGTCATTCGCCGATGGTAGTGGGGACACAGGACTAGGCTTCTGGGGTTCATACCCCACATATCTCTTTAGCAGCGCAGCGCCTCCATCTGCCGTAGGATCCAGGGAACTGAAGGTGATCTCCCACGGTAGAACTGATTACCCAGTAAGATCACACACCAGACAGGAGGTATAATAACAGGAACGGTTTATGGTCTCTTCTGTACAGCACAGTACACAGCAGGGTTCTGCCCAATACAGCAACTGTCACTGAAAGATGGTCCCTGGAAAACCACTATGGGTCAAGGGCACCCGCAGCTGCCCTGGCTCTTCCCTGCCCCTCTAGCAGGGGCAGAGGTATGGTACACACTCACTCTCCCCGGGAGGGAAGAGGACCAGAGAAATCCCAATATCAGGCTCTTGGCTGTGTGACCTGCCTCTCTCAAGGGGGTAGGGGCACTACAAATTTAGGGCGGCACTGCCCTTAAGTACAGCCAGGAGGAGGGCACCAGGTCTGCTCCATGATTGTACATGCTCAGGCCTGATGTCACCGCCTCCCACTGTCACTCAAGTGCAGCTCCAGTGAGTGGGGAAAACCCATATTGACTACTGGCAGCCTGATTGTACCAGGACTTACTGCCAGCAGTAGGGCAGGTTAGTAGCCATAGATAGCATGGCTACATACTCCCTCTGGTGGAACCCCAACGTCCTCGCTGGAGTCTACATTTTCGGGTACCATCCTTTTAGAGGTAACCTAAAATATAACCGCATAACATTCACATGATTGATATAACATTTACTATACATGATACATCTCTGTGAACAGTCATTACAGCTTACTGGAATCATTAGCAGCTTTATTTGACTACAACCATAAAATGGCTGCCTTACAGAACAGGGGTTCCTCCCAACAGGGAGAACCTCAATAATTGTTCTCAGGGTCTGGTTTCGTTACTAAGGCTCCTGAATCATCAGTGACAGTGATAGAGAACACCCTCTTAGGATGCCGTTCAGACATGTACTCTAGCTGGTCCATATAAATTGACCTCCCTGCTTTCCATACTCCGACTAAGTAGGCCACCCTTTCTTCCACATTATGAAAACTGCTCCTACTATGTTCTATAACATAGGCCCTGACGGCCTCGATCAGCCACGTTTCCCTAGTCTCGTCAATCTCCATCAACGGTTCAGGGACATAGGTGTGCTCTAACCCATGTGAGTACCTGTACTTTTATACAACATGCTGCTCAGCTCGGCTAATTTTAGTTAACCGGCGACCTTCAGCCTGGCCTGGCTGAACCCAGAACATTGGTTCTTGAACCGGGGGTTCGTAATCGTTTAAGGCCACTACCTTGGGCTGTACTACTGTATACCCAACCTTATCTCTTGCTCCTGCATCTCATGGCCTATGCGGTCTTCTCTGGGGTAAAATCTCCTTCCACCCACCAATGATCTACCACATCACCCATTTCTAACAGGACTCTGGTGAGGTCCATATACAGCACATATCCCCGAAATGTAGGATGCCACCAAGGTAAGGACTCCACTGGCGCCGCTAAGGATGACCCTGTGTGTGTGGTTCGGCGTTAGAACCCTGACACATTATATACTACCGACATTGCTTTTTGACTCCCCCCAGACGTAACAATCTCTGCCGCATCATACAGTCTATCATAATCTTTTTCCCACTCCCGATAGTCAGAAGAAGGCTTTAGAGACTTGGCCACCTTCTTACTCTTGTATTGTATTGTATGTCTTTATTTATATAGTGCCATTAATGTACATAGCGCTTCACAGTAGTAATACATGTTGTAATCATATAAATAACAAATAATATAAATAACAGGTCATGAGAATAAGTGCTTCAGACATAAAAGTAACATTAAGGAAGAGGAGTCCCTGTTCCGAGGAGCTTACAATCTACTCTTCCTTAAAGAATAATAGTCCCAGTCAGCAAGGTCTGCCTCACCCAGCGGCATACCACCCTCGGTCAGCCTGGCGGACGGGGTTTCCTCATCAGAGGTCTTCTTAGGGCTGGGACCCGCTGCGCCCGGCGGTGCGGGCGGCCGCACGAGCGTTCCCCACCAGCAGGGGAATCCTCCCGAGCCGGTCCTCCCTCACGGCACAGCTCACTACACGCTGTGACGCGTCAGCCGCCAGGGGATTCAAGAGAATTGTAATCCCAAGCGTCGACGCGTCACGTGGTGTGGCTGTGAGCCAATGAGGAGGGGAGGCTTCTGGAGGAGGGGAGGCTTCGGGGAGTGGGGAGGAGAGTGTGGAGGGAAAGCAGCGTCAGTGCCTGTCTGTGTGTGTGTGTATGTGTGTGTCTGAGTGCCTATATGTGTGTGCCTGAGTGCGTGAGTGCCTGCCTGTGTGTTTGTGCATGAGTGCCTGTCTGTGTGTCTGTGTGTGCCTGAGTGTGTGTGTGTGCCTGAGTGTCAGCGTGTGAGTAGGGCAGCCCGCAGCAGCTCCCTCCTGCAGCCCGGGAGCCCGAGCCCGTGGAGAGGGGGGGTAGCGGGTCCGTCCGCTTAAACCACGCCCCCTCCGCTTAAACCACGCCCCCATCCGCTTAAACCACGCCCCCCTCCGCTAAAACCACGCCCCTCCAACTCCAGCCCCGGCTCCCACTCCCTACAGACCGCATATCGCGGTCTGTGTCTGTCAGCGCCCCGCCTGTCTGCAGTGCGGGCTTGCTGACTGAGGGAGCGGGGCCTTAGCCTTAGGGGTCATGGAAAAAGGGGACCGGCAACGTACATGAGAATCATGGGGTAAGGGGCCTTGAAATTAACAGAGTCCCAGTCAGCAGTCTTGGTGGATATATTGCCCGGACCCGACGCCAATGTGATGCGGACAACATGGGGTGTAGGGGTCGGTTTAGGCACAGGCCTATGGTCCATTACATATTTCCGGTACAGAGTCAGAAAAGCAGGTGTCGGAACATCCGGCCATACCGGAGGGCTATCTGTCTCAGGGGTCAAGGTCGTATTAGCCACTGCAGCAGCCGCTTTCTTATGAGCCAAACATTCCTTCATAGATTGCATAAAAGGCAGCTCCTTTCACCGGAGCTATAGCAGTACTCACCGGAGCGGGAATCGAAGGCTTCTCATCCGCCCCAGCGGTCACTCGTAGTACGATGTAATCTCCGGCAGGTATCACGGGGTCCTGGTACAAATCCAGATCCCGCACCGGAAGGGCGTCGACATCCGGCCTTTGCGTACAGGTGCTGTCTTTGTCTTGGTCGTCTTCTGTCTCAGGGATTTCTGCACCGGAAGGAACCTCCACCTGTACCGGATGTAACGCTTGCGCGAGCCCACAAACAAGACCTGACCCCGGGACTGAGGTGGGAAGGACTGTGCCACACACACACAGTAACGGAGGCGAGCCCAGAAGGTGGTTTGTAGCGTTGCTGGGTCTGGGTATGTAGAAAGGGTTAATCCAATACTTGCCGGGGTCCGTGGGTTGGAGAGATACACGTAGTTGGAGTCCGTAAGCCTGTGGTCTGGGGTTGGAGAGGTACTCGTCGTCGTTATCCGTAAGCCAGGGGTCAGGAGCCAGAGAGTATCCAAAAGTAAAGCCAGGTCGGTACACGAGAGGTTAACTGCAGAGAACAAGACAAGACTGGGCTGGACAAGACAGGCACACGCAAAGGCTACATAAGGTTATGTTCAGCAAGGTATGACAGGAAGAGGAAGCTTCTTATAGGAGACAGGAACCAGTAGGAGAGGAGGCGGAGTGGGGGCAGAGCCTCTGCAGATGCAAAGGATAGGCTGCAGGAGACAAGGGCTCACAGCAGTCTTGACTCGCAGCTGGGGCTCGTTGTGCGACGTCACGCGTGCACACCGCGCGCAGCGGAGGTGCGGCGTGACTGAGGGGGCGGAGCTAAGGTCTGTGACCTGGTAGAAGAGGCGCGGGTGCGCACGCGCTCTGTAAACAGAGCGGGAGTGCGCGCACCAGCGGGGGGCAGATCGGAGGCAGCAGCCGCTGCGGTACTATTACGTAAAGAGGAGGAACCGCGCCGCAAGGGACGCGATCCCCGAATCCTCACACCGGAGAATCTCTGAATAGGCCTTTGGACACCTCCATGAAGGATAGGCTCATCCGCCTTTCAGGTCTCACGTCGCGGTCACTGGCAACGGGCTCCTCTGTTTTTCGGAGCCACTAGAATTTCTCGGTTCCTCCCCAGCCTCGGTCGACATCATCGACAGCGGTCGAAACACCACCAAAGACCGACAACTACTGGTAGAGGAAGAGGTCAGGGACTCATCAGCATGGGAAAGGCAGCGGATAATTTCCGTATTATCAGGGGCAATCAGCAGAGCCCTAACTGGCTCCTGCTCCTCCGAGGACAACGGTGCCTCATCAACCCAGGCAGTCACCTTACCCGTGTGCTCGTCGGCTGGTTGTGATTCACCGACCTTCTCTGGTTCCTCTGCGGGGACCGGGTCTGGAACCGTATCAGCCTGTTCTGTAGTCATTGGTGTACTCTTATCCCCTGGATCCTCTTCTGAGGCACACGAGCCCTCCAAGGTCCCCATAGTTGAAGTAGACTTTGTTTTAGCAGCATCGACTGCCAAAGTAGTGGGTTCAGTCGCATCTTGTTCTGCGAATTCTGTAGGCCGCAGCAGCGTGGGCTTCAGGAATTGTGCTCCGCGGTGGGCACACTTGGCACCCCAGGTCAGTTTGCTACCTGGAAAATTACACTTGGGACATAGGCATCTGAGGTACATCTTCCCTTCTACTTTCACCACCAGGAGTCCTCCTGGTAGTCGATAGTGCGTAAAGTCCATATCGCTTGACATGGTCCGCTTTCTGTTAACACGGACACAAGAGTAATGGTAGCTCACTCCTCTGGCTCGCCAGGCTCTGAAGAACTGAGGGTGCGGCTCGCCACATCTGGTACCTCCCTTGTTCTCCAAAATCTTTAGGCATTGGCTATCGGCGTGCCCCGTCCCTCTGGTGTAGATTAGAGGCGGGGCATCCGATGACGTGGACCGGGCGTGATGCTGAATCCTGGCTGAGCCAGTCACGTATCTTAGGAGTGGTCCTTGCTTTCGTGCCAGACCCTTGCAGAACTTTGCAAAAAGGCGTGCAGATTCTCTGCTAACCTTCCACGCAGTTCCCATTCTCTGCGGGAACCACCATTTTGGATGGTGTGCCTCACGTGGTGCATTCCCGAACAAAGGAACCTCCATTTTGAGCACAGTCCGTTCTCCGACTGTATAGGAATCGTAATTAAGACGGGAATTCATTTCCTGTGCATCTATACAGCACATGGTTGGGCTCTACCAAGAGTAGGTTTAAACCCCAGGTTAGCAAAGCTCCATCTTGATACACTGCATTTGATTACAGTCCATTACAAGCACTCTGAGGTTCCATGATCTGGCCACGTCTAGTGGTACTCTTGGCTTCTTCTAACGGGTCTCGGCACGTCAGGCACCCCTCCTAAGATACTCCCTATCCAGTACCCTTACGCCGCCCCTCCAGGCTGCCAGTATTGCAGACCATCTCCAGAGATCCCTGTGACTCAGTTAACCAGAGCACCCCCTTTAGGCATCCTGACTGCCCGCCTCAGAGCGACTTAGAACAGCTATAGCCTTTGTGTCTCCAGACCATTCACCCGATAGGGCAGTCTAGGCCATAGTTCCTTGCGGAGAGCGTTATCCCCCTGTACACTTACACCTAGCCTCCCTCCTTCATTAGCACTTGCTCTGGAAGCGTACCTTGTTACTTCCAGCCTTGTTTCGCTGAAAGCCTGTCCTGTTACAGATCTCAGCAGTGCCTCCAAATGTAACAGTGTTTCCCCCACCCGGTGGGAGATTGTGCACTGTGCCTTGAAATCCAAACAAATTTTAAAGACACCAAAGAGTACTCTTTGATAAAGCGCAGTTAGCCGTGTGAAACACGTAAGAGGTTACTCTTGCTGTTTTTTTAATGTTTAATGTGCCAGTAACGTGTTTTTGTACTAGAAGATAGCAGTCCGGTTCATACTTTTCTCCAAGGCAGCTGCACAGCCTCATTACTCCATCCCTCTGTAAGTCAGTGTCAGTAAGTCACCCAAACCTGGGTATATTGGCTTTGTGATGGTGCCAGCACACCGTGGAAGCTTTTTGGCTACTAACATGTTGCAAGCCTGTATTTCAAAATGGGTGCATCGGTACTGCTGTGCCTTATAGCTGTTGAGGTCCCCCCCGCCCCCGATGGTGCTCTCTCTCGCTCATGTCCTGATTGGAATCTGCTACTCCTACAACCACGTGCACTCGTGATCACTCTGCAATCCTCGGGCAAACGTGATAGCACTCAGGTCCACTCAGATCTGCCCTCGTCATGGCTTCCCCCACCTCTCTTTAAATGCTCCTCGCGCTCTAAGTCCCACCTCCCCCACAGCTGTTATCATTGGCTGACGTTATGTCCATTAATAATCACATGTCCATCGTATATATTTGGAGAGGAACCTGCCAGGGGGGCAGTGCGAGTGTGTTGGGTCTCACCACACTGATGATACACAATCATCACTTAGAAATCAGATGTCGCAGACAACTGACCAGGATCGGAGAAGATACTGCCTGGTAAATGTGGATCTCGCTGACACAGAAGTTCTTCTTGCAGCTGAGTACAAATGCGAACCATAGAGAATGAGGGAGTCCCGGTGGAGCAGCTGTGTAGCATCATACTTTGAGTCATGCAGGATTTCCATTTCTGGCAATGGAATGTGATGGCTCTGAGTCAGCAAGCAGACGTTGACCTGATGACTGGGTTGTACTGGGGGGGGGGGGGAATAGGAGACGGATATGCATGGCAAAATGACACAGAACTGGAGGCTATTTACCCTTTCATTGCCAAGTGGGCTAGCAACACATTGCTGGAGAGAGAGAGATACTCATTATTAAATGAACACCAGCTGATGTATTCAACTCTCGGTGAGATATATTCACATAATAATGATGTGCGAAAAAACAACAACTAAACTAAACTAAACAACTAAAGAAATCCCAGCTTCAGCACAGGTTGCTCAGAGGCTCAGTCGAAGCAGGGACTGATTGAGCCACCTGTGCTGAAGCTGGGATATCCTGAAACCTGGACCTGTTGGGAGGGCTTGAGGACTGGAGTTGACCAGCCCTGTTGTAAGTTACTTGTATTTTTAGACCACACACTGGGGCTTATTGCATAGTCTCCGGAGCAGCCAGTTGCAGTGCGATCAGTCGCTTCGGAGCTTATAGAATAACTCCCCTTATACAGTGTTCCAGACTGGAACGCAGCCTCCCTTCAGGCCCCTGCTTTAAAGTTCTGCGGTTCAGGGAGATTTGGAGAAAATCAGACTGAGAGTTGGAGAAACGTCCGAGAGAGAAGAATAACACGGCAAACACAAATTGTACTTAGCCAAGCTTAGCCGTGTGTGCAGAGCCCCGGGGGAGTTGTGGGGGGGGGGGGGGGGGGGGGTTGGTGGGGGGGGTATTGTGTTCCCGTGGCGTCAAGACTGACTTCTTGCAAAGTGTTTCTTGGCATCGGGCGGATAGTTATTCCACGTGGGTATTACTGTCCGGCCGCTTGCCGTTTCACTCTTGCCAGCCAGAGCAAGCGTCCTGGCGGCTGCAGAAGTTCCCTGGAGATTCCGATTTTATCGTGGTGAATGCCAAGACCTCAAACAAGTTCATCCGGTGCACGACCAGCTCTGATACTGTACGACCAGCTCTGATACTGTACGGCCAGCTCCCCCTGTATCCGCGGCCCCTGTATCTGCGCTCCGCGGCCCCTGTATCTGCGGCCCCTGTATTTCCGCTCCGCGGCCCCTGTATCTGCGGCCCCTGTATCTGCGCTCCGCGGCCCCTGTATCTGCGCTCTGCAGCCCCTGTATCTGTGGCCCCTGTATCTGCGGCCCCTGTACCCACGCTCCGCAGCCCCTGTATCTGCACTTTGCGGCCCCTGTATCTGCGGCCCCTGTATCTGCGGCCCCTGTTCCTGCGCTCCGCGGCCCCTGTACCTGCGCTCCGCGGCCCCTGTACCCACGCTCCGCGGCCCCTGTATCTGCGGCCCCTGTATCTGCGGCCCCTGTATCCGCGCTCCACGGCCCCTGTATCCGCGCTCCGCGGCCCCTGTATCTGCGGCCCCTGTACCCATGCTCCGTGGCCCCTGTATCTGCTCTCCGCGGCCCCTGTATCTGTGCTCTGCAGCCCCTGTATCTGCGGCCCCTGTATCTGCGCTCCGCGGCCCCTGTATCTGCGGCCCCTGTACCTGTGCTCCGCGGCCCCTGTACCTGTGCTCCACGGCCCCTGTACCTGCGCTCCGCGGCCCCTGTACCTGCGCTCTGCGCCCCCTGTATCTGCGCTCCATGGCCCCTGTATCTGCGCTCCACGGCCCCTGTATCTGCGGCCCCTGTACCTGCGCTCCGCGGCCCCTGTATCTGCGGCCCCTGTACCTGCACTCCGCGGCCCCTGTATCTGCGGCCCCTGTATCTCCGCTCTGCAGCCCCTGTATCTGCGGCCCCTGTATCTGCGCTCCGCGGCCCCTGTATCTGCGGCCCCTGTACCTGCGCTCCGCGCCCCTGTATCTGCGCTCCGCGGCCCCTGTATCTCCGCTCCGCGGCCCCTGTATCTGCGGCCCCTTTACCTGCGCTCCGTGGCCCCTGTATCTGCGGCCCCTGTACCTGCGCTCCGCGGCCCCTGTACCTGCGCTCCGCGGCCCCTGTATCTACGCTCCGCGGCCCCTATATCTGCGCTCCGCGGCCCCTGTATCTGCGCTCCGCGGCCCCTTTATCTACGCTCCGCGGCCCCTGTATCTGCGCTCCGCGGCCCCTGTACCTGCGCTCCGCGGCCCCTGTACCTGCGCTCCGCGGCCCCTGTATCTGCGCTCCGCGGCCCCTGTATCTGCGCTCCGCGGCATTGACTTTCATGGCGGGTGATTGGGCGGCGATGGTGCAGACCGCGCGTTGATGACTCCCGGAGAGGAAGTGTTTGGATCTCCTGCCACGTGTTTGTGGGAGAGCACTGAGGACGGGGCGGTTACTGACACATCAGCTTCATGCCACTTCTATGTATTGTCTTGCAGGCAACTTTAACCCTACAGATATCTTACTTTCCTCCGCCCGGAGCGGTAATTCCATCTGCCGTACCGCTCGATCCCACACCGTCACTGGCCGAGCTGGACACCGTCACTGGTAAGTCGGCGGCTTCAAGTGTTACCACCAATGGCAATATATTGTGTATATAACGTGTTTGCAGAACTCTGTATTCATTATACCCCCAGAAATATGGAGGCATTAATACTTGAAGCATTAAAAAAAACAAAAAAAACCCACAGTGAATGACATTTTTAATGTCTTCTAATGTAACAGGCATTTTTGTTTCTATAGAAACCATTTACAAAGTCACATCCCCTTCCTCTTCTGAAACAAACTCTGGCTCTTTAGCCCTGCCCTCTCTCTAGCAGTGCACCAATCGTCTCTAGTAACTGCCTGGTCATATGATCTTCCCCACTGAACTTTGCATCCTGGGTACTCTTGTGCAGCCCTAACAGGGAATTAAATAACCCCCCCAATTTGGCGATTGATTACAGGAGAATGGATCGATCTGCAAATTAGCTAATCACTAGTCACTACCGTTGCGTCATCAGCGACGGAGCAATCACGGGATTTTCAAAGGGTTAATAAGTGTCGCCAGATATTTCACAGGGAGCACAACAGCAGCCGGTCGTGGGACAGTCAGGCCAGTGGTGGCCACCTGCTGGCCAGGCTGACGCCCCACACCCCGGTGATGTCCGGCAGAACGTGCCTCTTACATGCTGATGTGTGCTGGCTGATACTTTGGCCGAAAGTGTCAACGCGGCTCGTTTTATTTTTTATTTTTGAAATGTCAATTGGCTTCAATAAAGAAATCCGATAACTGAAAGCTGCAAATTCTGAGAGAATGATTACACTTTCATTTTGGGACATCACTAAAGCTGATGGGAGACTGGACGATTAATTGACCTATTATTATTATTATTATTAATATATTGACTTATTATTTAGAGGTTTGGTTTGTTATAGATTTTTTACCTTGGTCGATCTGGTGGATCCCACAGTTTTTAACCAGCATGCCCTGGGCTCTGGGATCCACCCCCAGATCTATTAAGGTTAGCAAACATTTTAGATTTGCAGTTTAATATATGGATTTATCAGAATGCTTTACCTGACTTCGGTGACTGATAGATGTGGGAGCTGGTTACAAGGCGCAGTAGGAGGAGCTATGGAAGTGTTGTGAGTTGTACATACAGTATGAGTGGCGTTTAACATGTCTCTTGCGATCATACATTTTTTTTCCGTGTCATAAATGTCCAGTAGGTCTGAGGGCACAGATTAACAGGCCTCCTACATTTGCTTTTAGGGGATGTATTTACTGTATATAGCACCATCCATGTACATAGGGTTACCAGGTGGCTTCTCCAAAAATATTGGACATGATGAATGGTGCGACACACACACACACACACACACACACACACACACACACACACACACACACACACACACACACACACACACACACACCTCTCTCCGCTTCATGCTGTTTCGTCCTCTCCTAGAGTGGGGGCTGTGTATAGAGAGCTGGAGTGGGGGCTGTGTATAGGGCTGTGTATAGAGAGCTGGAGTGGGGGCTGTGTATAGAGAGCTGGAGTGGGGGCTGTGTATAGAGAGCTGGAGTGGGGGCTGTGTATAGAGAGGTGGAGTGGGGGCTGTGTACAGAGAGCTGGAGTTCACCTTTTTTGGGGGGAAACCGATGCTTGATAGGCAATTTAGAGATGCACCAATTTGGGAAAGTAATGTTCCTGCTTTTACAGACACAGGAGGTGAGGAAGACACAGAAGATCAGACTGGCTCCGGAGATGAGGATCAGACCCCTTTGCTGCTCCCTGGGGCAGAACAGCCTACTCTTCCCAAGAAGCCCCAGTCTCTCCCTGTCCAAGGTATAAAGAGGAAGAAGAACCAGACAAAGAAGCTATTGTCAAACAAGCCACAGGACTTCCAAGTGAGTTTCATTCAACTCTGGTTGTCAAAGAAGGATGGGTCGCCCTGTTGGGCGTTTCTTCCATGCAGTAACGGGAGGGAGAGGGAGGAGGGGGTACGATAACTTTTATTGGACCAACAAGTAGTTGATACGTTACAAGCTTTCCATCCTCTCCGGGTCCTTCATCGACTCTGGTGTTCCCAATGGGAAATTGCCAGAAAATGGAATGCAATAAAACTGTGGTAATTGCAACATATTTTGTTCAGTATTAGCATAAAAATCACCTGGTTTGACATCTAATTTGGATGCACTTTTTAGTTTAGTGCAACGCCACCTGGAATATCACAGCCAGGCGTATAAGAGAGAGCACTCCAACGCACAGCCAGAAATAGAGTGGGTCCCAAACCCCCAAAAATGCTAGTAAAAAATAATCTTTATTGGTCCATGTTAAAAAACGGAGGTACGAACCCTCCTTTTTTTAACATGGACCAATAAAGATTATTTTTTTACTAGCATTTTTCGTTCGGGACCCACTCTATTTCTGGCTGTGCGCTTGGATTTCCGCTCATTCTCCTGGTTACACGCCTACCAAGATACACAGGACTGGTGCAACTATATGTGAGTACACCATTACTTTAGGACTCTCCCATTATTTAGGACTCTCCCAATGAGATTTTAGGTCTGATTTTTTTTCAATCTCACCCTCTAACCTTCAGGGACAGAGATACCCTAGTTTGGATTATACAGTTACTGAAGTGCTATGGTCATTGCTTATATACCTCACTAGCCCCAGTTACCTATCCTTTGCATCTTTATAAAGGACTTATACTACTATTGTATCAAGACTGGACACAAATGTTGGAGCGCATATCACTAACCTGTTCTGTATAAGAGAGAGCACTTTGGACTCTATGTATCAAAGGCAACATGTGCTGTCGCTACTCGCGCTGAAATATACCTGCGCAAGGCAGCATCGATGTATTAATCTTAGCTGCGACACTTACTGGAATGTCTTCGACGATATGAGGGATTTATGGAACAAGTGGGAGGAGTTAGGGCGGATTTATATTTGCATATTGGAATGGTCTGTGTTAAAAAAAACGTACGTCCTGCGTTACTTTTATCTTACAGATAAATTGTTTCCCACTCTGATCTACAAAAGGACCAGTTTTCTGTAGCTTCTGGGTTAATATGATTTATAAAAGAATTTGTTGCACTAACGCCATGCGCGTTTCACCACAGGAGACCCCCAGAACGCGTTGGGTTTGATGGTTTACGTAAGGTTACCCAGGCAGGTTTTAACATTTCCTACAGCCTTCCAAGTCTATCTCTTCTCTCCACTTTGTATCTGCAAATGTTTCAAGTTCTTGTCGATGGTGTAACTGTCCCACACACAGTGTTCAATTGTTTCTTTTCTATTTAATCAAACTGAATTCATTCAGCGATCTGAAAGAGCGATTTCCTAGGTGACAATTACGCCAATCACAGGGGACACTTTAAGAGCTGGTAACGTGGTAAATAATCAATTCAATCAAACAAGTGTTTATCAGAAAAGACCTTTTTTGAAACCCTCCAGGCCATAGTTACGCAAGGCAGACTTCATCAGTGCCACTAACTAATTAATAAAAATACTGCTTGTGAGCACGTCCCAAACAGGTCTGTAGCGCTGCCTTTCCCCATTATCTCTTAGCACACAGTGCGTCCACTGCAGCCAGGGATTCTGGGAAATGACATGCAAATGAGCACAGCGTGTAACATGGAGCCCTGTAAGCTTATGCCTGTCGCATTACACAGCTTTTCAGCACAGCCTGGGCTCAAGTGCATAGCCAGTAACTAATAGGCAAACGTAACAAATTGTATTTAATTTTGCAGCCAAATCAGTTGCTGATATCCAGTTAAAACGAGTAAAATATATCAAATGTTTCACTTGACTCGCTCCTGTTTAAAAAGATCAAAAGGAAACGACTCTTTTAGAGCTCAACTTCAAAATAGTTCCAGTGAAGATGAAAGATGAAGGGTTCCTCTGCAATCCAGGGACACTGTAAAGGTTCCTCTTCCTTTCGAAGCGTCACAATCGCCCGGGCGATCAAAACACTCGGATAAACGAGGGAGGATATTATTAGCAGCTTATTTTTCTATGTCACGTTGTTGGCCATATTCTAAATTTCCTACTCTATGGAGACGTGTATAAGCACGCCGCTTCCTGGGGGCGTGTGCCTCTGAAAAGCATCCTTTCTGCAATATCTGGAGCCAGAAAGCGGCTACTCCGCTCTCCTGTATATCTACCAGTCCCTGAGCTCCTTCATCCACCTACATTATTTATAATGAGCCATCGCCCTCGGAATCGACCATCCCACCTCTCAGGGACACCTCCCAGTTCTGTCGCTGGATACCAGCTGTACTTAAAGCAGCACTCCGGGTTAGAGGTTTTAGGTTTGAAGCACGGGGTCTCTCCGGAGTTGAACTGTGTTAATTTCAGCTCCGGGAACCCCCTGCTTTCCGAGATTCTTACCTCCATAAGTGGTGCCGGTAGCAGCGCTGGGTGGGCTAGTTGGGGCTATCATAATGGCGGCTTAAATGTCCCACGGACCAATAGGAAGCCGTGACGTCATCCCATGTGGCTTCCTATAGACCCACGTGACTGGGACATTTAAACCTGCGGAGGTATGTATGTCAGGAGGCAGGGGGTCCCTGGAGCTGAAATTAACACCGTTCAGCAACGGGGACCCCCTGCTTCAATCCTGTAATTAAAAAACAAATATATATATTTTTTAAATAGAAGTTAACCCGGTGTGCTGCTTTAATGTGATGTATTTTAATCATCCATTTCAGATTGGTGAGTCTTATCGTGCCTCATTTTATTACCATTAGCGCACAGTGATATCAGTATTAAAGTTTAGTCGCCCTAGGCTTGCGATGTGAACGGAGATCCACTGAAAGAAAGGCTCCTTGGTTCATGTAAGAGTGGCGTCACTGCAACAGAATACAGGCATACCCCGGTTTAAGGACACTCACTTTAAGTACACTTGCGAGTAAGGACATATCGCCCAATAGGCAAACGGCAGCTCGCGCATGCGCCTGTCAGCACGTCCTGAACAGCAATACCGGCTCCCTACTTGTACCGAAGCTGTGCACAAGCGGGGAGACTATAGAGCCTGTAACAAAAGTGTTATTTACATCAGTTATGCACGTATATGACGATTGCAGTACAGAACATGCATCGATAAGTGGGGAAAAGATAGTGCTTCACTTTAAGTACATTTTCGCTTTACATACATGCTCCGGACCCATTGCGTACGTTAATGCGGGGTATGGCTGTGTTACATACATGCTCCGGTCCCATTGCGTACGTTAATGCGGGGTATTGCGTGTTAATACATGCTCCGGTCCCATTGCGTAGTTAATGCGGGGTATGGCGCTGTGTTACATACAGCTCCGGTCCCATGCGTACGTTAATGCGGGGTATGCCTGTGTTACATACAGCTCCCGGTCACCATTGTGATACGTTAATGCCCGGGTATGCCTGTGCTACACAGTTACATACATGCTCCAGGTCCCATGCGTACGTTTAATGCGGGGTATGCCTGTGTTACATACATGCTCCGGTCCCATTGCATACGTTAATGCGGGTTATGCCTGTGTTACATACATGCTCCGGTCCCATTGCATACGTTAATGCGGGTTATGCCTGTGTTACATACATGCTCCGGTCCCATTGCATACGTTAATGCGGGGTATGCCTGTACTGCATTCCTGAAAAGGGGCATCCTTGTCTACTTCCTTTTTTTAACATGGAAACGGCAACTCGGTTCACCATTAAAGTTAGTAACACTAAATATATTCTTCTATAGTCTAAAGACCAGCAATTAGTTTGGGGCACCAAAGCTATGCAAAAATCAGATAAAGAGTTTATATCCATATATTCAGGGAAGTCCTAACCTTCAGGACATCCAGCATCAAATAGTGCAAACTATATGGACAAAGAAAAAGAGGGTGGTCTCACTTCCAAATGTAATGTATTGTGTGTGTGTGTGTGTGTGTGTGTGTAATGTATGTGTATTTTTTGATCTTTTCTAAACTGTTATCTTTTTAATTTTTAGATGAGTAAAATGAAGAATTTGGGGTGGAAACTGGTGCACCCATTTTTCTTGGTCAATATACTGTATATTATTAAATAATAATTGAACAGCAGAGAGAATATTGGGACTAAACCCAAACGCTGGCATAGTTCTAAACAGGTATTCATGATTAACTCGGTCAAAAGCCTGTCCCTGATCCAGCGGGAGCCAGCGCACATTGTAATAAACAATTTGGTAGCAAAATGTAAAAAGGTACAGCTATTTCCCGCTGCCACGCCGTGGGGTTGGTTAGGATGCAGTATAAAGCCATTGGTTTCCTTCTGACGAAATGCTGACGCTTTTGATTTGTTTTTGCGCAGAGAAGAGAAACTGATCTCTAGCTCCTTACACTGCTGAAATGTCTGTTTTGGGCAGTAACGTTATCGCCGCAAAGCAGCAGCTTCCCAGTGGTTTATTTTTCCCAGGTGGATGTTGGGAGGGGTTGGAGGAGCGCTCTGACGCGGAAGCGGAAGACACAGGTTCAATTCCCGGTGTCAGCTCCTTGTGACCTTGGGCAAGTCACTTTATCTCCCTGTGCCTCAGGCACCAAAAAACATAGATTGGCAGCTCCACGGGGCAGCGACTCGGGCCAAGAAAAATTCTGCGTACACTGTCAGCGCGATGCAAGAAAAAAAATAGTTATTATTATGGATTCCTTTAAAACTTGAACAATGCTTGTTACATGTAACTATGTAACACTTGTAAAAATCCACTGGCAGCGCACCAATTCCAGGTTTCTTCCCATTGAGTGAGCCGGACGTCAGCTCAATAATAATAATAACATGTACAGTATAGCGCTGCTAGTTTTACGTAGCACTTTACAGAGACATTTTGCAGGCACAGGTCCCTGCCCCGTGGAGCTTACAATCTGTTTTTGGTGCCTGAGGCACAGGGAGATAAAGCGACTTGCCCAAGGTCACAAGGAGTCGACCCAGGGAATTTAACCAGGCTCCCCTGCTTCACACTCAGTGCCAGTCAGTGTCTGTACTCACTGAGCCGCTCCTCTTAGCTCATTAAACGTTCCAAGCCCTCCAGTGATTTCTGTAGGCCCCCCAAGGGCCAATCCAACCATTAAAAAAAAAATTATTGCATCGTGAGTCTGATTATATCATCGCCCCAACTCAAAAGTGTACCAGAAAATATAGCGATCACAGCTTTATATTTCTACATCGATTTAAGAAGTCAGATACTTGGAGTTTGGTGGAACCGATATGAGCATGAATGAAATAATGTCAGTTGCCTTACGGTAGCTTGGCAAACTTCCCTAACTTTATGGCGGGTCTGTTTCTGCGCCCAGAGTGACTCAACGTCTCAGTTCCCGTTTCAGACCAAACCACAGGAAAAGACGCACCTCTGCATTATTGCTGCAAGTTGTAACTGCCCGTGATCTCCGCTTTCCATTCCTGGAACTTGCATGAGCACCAAGAAAAAAAAAAAAAGAAGAAATACTTTTAATACGGTGTATTTTAGGCATGGGCACTAACCCCTTCCACCACAGGCCTTAGGTGGTGTTTGCATAGGATATGCGCAGTAGACAGGAGACAGTGTTATTATAAGCTAAAGCAGTTGCTCCTGGAGCAGTCACTAGAATGTTCATATTCCTGAGCCAAGGCATGTACCCAGAGGCGCAGACAGCTTTCTCGGGGCCCAGGACTAAAGTTTACACTGGGGCCCCCCACCCACGTGTCAGCGGCCTTGAGATAACCTCCCCCCCTTCTAACATACAGTGGTGTGAAAAAGAAAGTACACCCTTTTTGAATGCTATGGTTTTACATATCAGGACATAATAACAATCATCTGTTCCTTAGCAGGTCTAAAAATTAGGTAAATACAGCCTCAGATGAACAACAACACATGACATATTACACCGTGTCATGGGTTGGGTTGTCCGTGCTCCTCCACTAGTCTGGTCTGAGGAACACCCAGCCTAGCAGCACGAACTTGAATAGAAAGTAGAGAACGAGCACAAAGCATGAAGAAGCATGTCCCTGGGAGAAGCATTTTCTGATGGAGCAGGAGAGGGAGCCTCTGGAATAGCCAGCACGATACCATCGATGGTGCCATTCTACTTCAGAGATGCATGCAGGTTGTCCATTCAATAGGGACATGAAATGACCTTCCAGCTGTACAGCATCTCTGAGCGTCTGAAAGTAGAGATCCTGCGTGGGCAGTTTAGACTCCCTCTTTTACACTAGCTTAGGAAGCAAAACCCAATGTTTATGGTACATCATAAACGTGTCGCCGTATTAACTACGTTGATATGAACAAGGGTTTGTGTTCTTCATTTACAATATACAAGACATTGGTCTGATATATTGATACAAATGTGAAACATGGATCTTGTTGGGAATACGTTTGCCGGTATAATAACGTGGTGCATACATATGAATTCATGGCTGGAACCCTGTCCCGGTGTGGAGACGAGTTGTTCTGTGCATGCGAAGATCCAGCAATCTCTTGTTTTTTTTCCCCCTAACTTGTTTCAGATCCGGGTTCGAGTGATCGAGGGGAGACAGATACCAGGAATAAACATCAAACCGGTGGTTAAGTTGACAGTTGCTGGGCAGACCAAGAGAACCCGGATACGTAAGGGGAATAACCCATTCTTTGACGAGGTAAGCAGCAGGAAATTGCATTTCAGAGTGCAGCACAGCCCATTAATAATACTACGAATCAAAGTCCCTATTGGTTTTAGTGGGTTTTTTTTTAAAAACATTTTTTTTTATATTAATCTGGTGCTTTTACTTGCTCCAGTACATAGTTACATAGTTACATAGTTACATAGTTACATAGTAGATGAGGTTGAAAAAAGACATGTCCATCAAGTTCAACCTATGCTACATTTAGTATTGCATCAATTTTCCACCCAGGAGAGTTTAAACAATACATTAATAATAAAAAAAAAAGCTTCCTATGTTGTATATCTATTTTGTACCAATTTTAATATGAAGGGGGTTATTTGTATAAAGGTACTGAGTATATCTTTACACCTACTGCTGTCCACCATCAAATCTTTCAGGAAAGTTTGAAAAAGTAGCCAAACTCTGACTCTGCACTGGGGATTTATGCACTGGAGCTGCTGGAACGCTCGGGCTGTAGTACTCAGCAGCTGTTACTAGAAGCTATGCTTCGGTACTGTTTTTGTGTCGCCATTCACTACAGCAGTGATTTTCAACAGGGCTCCTTGGAACCCTTGGGTTCCCCGGGCATCCCTAAAGGGTTCTCTGCAAGGTTCAGGTCATTTGAAAATTGTATCAAATACAGAAGAATTTACAATGTATCTGATCTCAGCCGCGCTATTAGAGAGGGTTGGGGTTCCTTACAATGCATCTGATCTCAGACGCGCTATTAGAGAGGGTTGGGGTTCCTTACAATGCATCCGATCTCAGACGCGCTATTAGAGAGGGTTGGGGTTCCTTACAATGTATCGGACCTCAGACGCGCTATTAGAGAGGGTTGGGGTTCCTTACAATGCATCTGATCTGAGACGCGCTATTAGAGAGGGTTGGGGTTCCTTACAATGCATCTGATCTCAGACGCGCTATTAGAGAGGGTTGGGGTTCCTTACAATGCATCTGATCTCAGCTAGGACAGAGATACAAAGTGCAGGTCTCCTCTGGGACAGAGATACAAAGTGCAGGTCTCCTCTAGGACAGAGATACAAAGTGCAGGTCTCCTCTGGGACAGAGATACAAAGTGCAGGTCTCCTCTGGGACAGAGATACACAGTGCAGGTCTCCTCTAGGACAGAGATACAAAGTGCAGGTCTCCTCTAGGACAGAGATACAAAGTGCAGGTCTCCTCTACTCACAAGTTCATAATGAAGTTCTCCTTTAATGTGACAGCCAGGAACAGCGGCATAACAATGTTTCAGGGCCCATATGGACCTTTCACCATGTTTAGTAGGCAGTGCTATTCCATGTGTATAAAGTCAAGCACATGGGCAGGCTTAACCCTGTGAGTGCCGGGGTGCCATCACTGATGATGGAATGGAAGGGCAGGACGCGATCTCCACTTACAAAGTCCTTTTGGGGGGACGTAGCTACTACGCCATGGGGGGACCCAGGTGGGCCAGAACGCACTATGTCATCGCAACGTCCTAGGGCTCTCAAAGGGTTAAAATAGCAATCACGCTGTTCAAAATTCACAAGCCAATAGGAAGCTGCAAAATCACCCGCCGCGGCGTTCAATGGCCCGGCCGTGTAAATCCCCGGAGAAAGCAGGAAGTAATCCCGATAACTTCATCGGTAAGTACAGTATATTATGAACCAGGGGGTCACCGGAGCTGAAAATAGTGGGGTTTAGCTCAGGGGCGCTGTCCTGCTTCCACCCTGTAAAAAAAAAGTGGTTTAGATGGCGGGATTTCTTTTTTTTTCTCTGACTCCCAAATCGGGCTTATTATTTGTCCGATGTGCTTGTTGGCACCAGGCAGGCATTAGAAACAATGTGGCCAAAATAATGTCAATTGTTTCAAAAACAATGGGGTGGAAATGACCAGAAATAAAAATATTCACAATACACACACACACACACACACACACACACACACACCACCCACAACCACACACACACCACACACACACACAACACACACACACACACACCACAGCACACACACCACACACACACACACACACACACACACACACACACAATATATCAGTATAGCTGCAGTTGGCAACTCCAATAGGTGCTGGTAAGCCACAGGTGCACGTCCCATATAGAGAGTGTAGTTATCGTTACCGTTCCAAGGATTGGTAAACAAGAGACAGCACTCAATGTTGAAAATCAAAGTGTATTAGTGATAGCAAAAATACTCCAGAAACCCTTTCTGGATGTTTTTTGCTATCACTATACACGTTGATGTTCAACATTGAGTCTGTCTCTTGTTTACTGTACCAATCCTGGAACAGTAACGTATCACTATATAATATAATATATATATATATATATATATATATATATATATATACATATATATATTATAATATTATATAAAAACACAGAAACAAACAGTACGCTACGTACTTTATATAAGTGAAATGTGCCAAATATTGTGGGTAAACTTAGTATATAGTATTATATGAAATAATAATAATGTACTAATGTGAGTGAAAGATACTACAATTGTGATTAATATAATCAGTGACAGTTGTGTGGATGATGAATAATTAACAGCATGGGAACAGTCTAGACGGAAGGGGCGAGCTTCTAAGTGGTCAAGCCCGACCACAGTGAATTAAACATACTGTAAACAGAACAAAAAGAAGCGCCAGTTCCGTATGATAATATAAATGGTAGGAATTTATTAAATAACCAGAGCAGTCAAAATAGACCAATGTGAAATTGGTGTGATTAAAAAGCAATTATAAAACAAGTAATAGCAGTGTGCAGCAATGTGTTAGTGACATGCAGAGGATAAATGCAGCGAGGTGACCATACAATGGTAAGGAGAAAAATGAGCAGTGGTTCTTTTGATGGATAATAGCAGTAAATGTAGCTGCTGACAGCCCAATGGATTGAAATAGTCACCGGTAGGAGAATGTTCCTTCTCAATGGGAATCCGGTGTACTCTTCACAGACCTGGCGGTCTGGTTCCAGATGGAGCAATAGTGTGTCCAAGTGCCGTTCCCAGATGGTAATAATACCCACTTCCTCCTGTGGCAAACAGAGATAAACTGCGTGCCAGAACCTCGTGCAGAGGCAAACACTTCCTGTTTGTCAAACCTCGCTGTGGCGCCGAATGAAGATTTACAACGGGCGCCTCTGTCTCCAGATTCAGAGCGGTAATCCGTTCTTGGAGCGCCTCGCCGACTGTAACCACCTCACCACGTGGCTGCGTCGCTGCGCGTCTACGTATCAACGTCCAGCGCGTTTCGTCACTAACAAGTGACTTTCCATATATAACGGAAATTAGCCTGAGGAAGAGAGGGAAACTCGAAAGCCTGCCCTGTGACATAAATTGTTAGTCCAAATAAAAAAGGCATCACCTAATACTGAAGAACTCATTTATTCTGCACTATATATTTAAAAAAAATAACTAAATCTATATTCCCTGCTATATACACACATACTAAGAGAATGTCTTTTCTAGCATCATGTCTGAGTTTACAAACCTCTGCATCGAGGGGCCAGCAGTTCTTTAACAAACGTCATCCTACTGTAAATACAAACACTCATCCACAACATCAGATTGTTCCTCTGTTGGCCTCGTCTTGTATTGTGCGTCTTCCTTTAACTTGTGATAATGACGCTTGTCTGCCACCTACCGTTAGTTTAGGAAACAGCACGAAACTGCACAATTTCCGACCCGATTATTTATTCCATGGGGTAAAATAACAAGGGGTGGGGGGAAGAATGAGTAGGCTGTGTGACACCTTTTTATTGGAGCAACACGTAGTTGATCTGTTACAAGCTTTCCAGCCTGCCAGGGTCCTTCATCAGGTGTGGCAGACACATAGAAACAGAGGATATCACATACAGGTTTGTAGAGCGATATCTAGTTACCGTGGATAAGGGGAGGGTGAGATGTGATTATAAGGATGCTGAGCACCCCTCTGCCTTATTCCAATGTATAGCAATGCTGAGGTTTATTTCCAGGTATTGTACATTGCAGCAACAATAACAGTGGATCAGGATGAAAAACAGACTCTTGTTGCAACACGTATATGGGGCCATCTGAATGCCTGTGGTGCTGGTCCAGAAAATATCACTGTATAACTGGTTGGGTTGTGGCTGGAGTGTCTGATCTCCAGGAAACTCAATATATGATCACTAGTAAGGGGATCCAACCCTCCCCCTTGCCGTGCTCCTTCTCCTAATGTTCGCATGGCAACATATTTCCAGCATAGTTTTTTTTATATACAGTAGCATGTTCTTGTATAGCGCTGCCAGTTTTAGTAGCGCTTTACAGAGACATTTTGCAGGCACAGGCCCTGCCCTGTGGAGCTTATAATCTATGTTTTTGGTGCCTGAGGCACAGGGAGATAAAGTAACTTGCCCAAGGTCACAAGGAGCCGACACCGGGAATTGAACCTGCTTAGTGCCAGTCAGTGTCGTTACTCACTGAGCCGCTCCTTCTCCCAGGTTCCCTTGCTTCACACTCAGTGCCAGTCAGAGTCTTTACTCACTGAGCCGCTCCTTCTCCCTAGTTGTGTGTATGTGAGATGAAGGAGGAAAACTCTGGCCGGTGTTTGATGGTTTGACACAGTTTTGCATCTGTTAAATAAAGAGGAGCTGGGAAGCATACACTAATATCAGCAAAAATACGTTCGCTCAGGGGGGTCAACTCCAGTGCTCAAGGGCCACCAACAGGCCACGTTTTAAGGATATAACTGCTTCAGCACAGGTGGCTCAATCAGTGGTTTAGTCGAAGACTGCCTCACCTGTGCTGAAGCAGGGATACCCCTAATACCTGGCCTGCTGGTGGCCCTTGATTGCTGGAGATGGCCACCCCTGAGCTAGAAACATTATATAAAACCATCCAAAGCTTTTGTTTATCACGTAAACATTAAAAGGTTAATACAAATATATATTTACACTTCTCTGATTTATCCTAAGAAATATGCCCCTGTCCTTAGGTCACTTGCGTCCTGGGTATCACTGCCCCTTCAATGCACTGCACGTGGTCCACGTGGGGTGCACGTGGTCCACGTGTGGTGAACGGGTTCATTATTTTCTAAATGGAACACAGTTTGTTTTTTCTTTTCTTATTTAACTGTTTATTTGGAACATTTCCATCAATGATAAAGATGAATGGGGGAAGGATGCAAAAAATAATAATAATAGGGGACGAGGGACACGGTTTTGAAATGAATATACTTCTTTTTCAGAACACGCCTTCCTGAGAAAGTGGCTGCTCCTGTCTGACCCAGAGGATTTTGCTGCTGGGGCTAAAGGTTACTTGAAGGTCAGCCTGTTTGTGCTGGCAGCTGGGGACGAATGTCCGGTGAGTGTCCGGTCACTGTGTCTCTGCTAGTAACACAGATCAACCAATAAACCAGCAGCTTCAAGTGGCTTCACCTCTTGGGTGATGTGTGACGTACAAACGGATGTGAGGTAACGGCATCACCGTTTAGATGCAAGTTTCTTGGGGAGCAGGAGCTCCCCGGAGCTCAAATTAACGTTGGTTCAGCTCAGGAGACCCCGTGCTTCTCACCTAAAGGGAAGCCATGTATTTTTTGAAAGGTTAAATCTCCTTTAATACAAATGCAACCCTACTTTTTGCGCGACCTTCCATTGAGATATCACTGACGGTGTCTACATTTTTGGACAAGTAACAGTATTCATAGCACTGGCTCATATGAATATTTTGATATACACAGTCTGATTAGCGTAACGTTTTAATTACAACTTCTTGTTTACATTAATAATTAAAAAAAAAAAAAAAAAGGTTTAGAATTAGTTTTATGTATTCACTTCACCTTATCTTTTCCTCACCTAGAAATACTTTACTGTCTACTAAATGACAAGGATTTATTGTAAAATTGCAGTAGTCAGATAGTATCTGTCGGCAACCTTCTGCACGCCGGACACCTCCCACCTCCAAGTCACTAGGTGGGAAGGCGCTTCCCTGTGCGGGAAGGCGTTATATAGCAGGAGGCTGGTCAGTAAATATCGCCTTGGGTCCGTATTTACTAAGCCGGGTAATATCACCAGTGTTCGACAAATCCATTCGCCTACAGGCCCGTGGCGACCTCCTGATAGCCACCCAAGCAGGGCGGGATTGGGGACGGGAATGGGAGGCGAGTAGATTTTTTGGTTCGGCGGGTAGATTTTTGGGTGATTTGTCAACCACTGAATATCACTATACGTCATACAGCCCATTCAAGGCGCCAGGAGCCTGGTGTAAATATGGCCCCTCTTGGTCCATTCACTTCAGTCGACTACAAGGTGCCTTTTGGCATTGGAATGTGCCTTATAGCCAAGCATTGTGTCGTAAATATGGCCCCATGTCCCATAATACTAAGCAGTCTTCTGCCAGAAGGTATCTTCCAGCCTACTCAAGTCAGGTCATGGAAGGTGCCTGCCAGCACCAGGTGTCCTAGTAAATATGGGCCTTTTTTTACCTACAGTGTATGAAAAGGGTTCAGGACCATATTTACTAAGGCGTGCTACTCCTCAACAAACCTTCTGGAGCATACCTAGGGGCATATTTACTGAAGCCTCCCGGCTGCAAAACCAGTACAAAAAAACAGCCGTATTCATCAGAGAAATGGATTCCCACAGAAAGCGATGGGCCTTGGTTAAATCTGGTGTCATTCTTTTGCGCACATTTTGCCGCAGTTGTGCAGCCGGGACACTGCGGTAAATTACCCCGATATTTTTCCGTGTGTAGGAAGCAGGGGGTCTCCGGAGCTGAACCCTATTCATTTCATCTCTGGGGACCCCCTGCTTACTAGAGAAGGTAACAAGACTCACTGTCGCCGGCGCCGCGGTTCAAGAAGCAAAAGTCAGTGGCGCCAATGACAATGTCTGCCGCGATTGAGTTGTGGAGGGAGGGTGGGGGGTCCATGCTTCCAAATGGGAGCCCCCCTACCCCGTCTGTTGCCCCCGATCGCCGTGGTCACCAGACTGCGGGTGGCAGCGGCAGCGAAGACACTTAGTCTGGCTACCTCTGTAGGTGGTGCCAATTCCAGTGAATGGGCCAAAAGGACAACACAGTAAATATGCCCCCGGGACAGTAACCATTAGGCCACTCCTCGGCCCATTCTAATATAAGTTTCACAACAAAGTGTTTGCTAGCAGGGCCGGTGTAAAGGTATTAGGCACAAGAAGTGAACCATCAGTCAGGCGCCCCATAAACAAGTTTTTAAAGGAATCTTTTGTATGTCATTGGACTTGCCCGACAGAATCCACTCTCTCTCTCCCCCCACCTCTCTCTCACACACTCCTCTCTCTTCCCCCCACCTCTCTCTTTCCCACCCCACCCCTCTCACTCCATCTCCCCTCTCTCGCTTCCCCCCAATCCTCTCTCCCCCCCATTCCTCTCTCTCCCCCACCCCTTTCTCACCCCCTCTTACTCTGTTTTTCCACAACCCCTCCACCTCCATTTTTGCACCTCCCCTCGCCCTTTCCCCGCTCCATTTTGTGCACCCCCCCTTTCTTTCTCACTTCGTTTTTGCACCCTTCCTGTTTTTATCCCCCCCATCCACTGACCTGAATAGCAGTTCCTGCTGCAGCGGAGCACGGCATAGGGAAGCAGCAAGCTCTGTTCCCGGCCTCTGCTGCTGCCCCCCAGCATAGTGACTGCCCCGGCCTCTGCTGCTGCCCCCCAGCATAGTGACTGCCCCGGCCCTGCTGGCTAGATTCAATCTCTCTTTTACTTGCCAATAATACAGAGACCATGTAATACAATCACAGAAGAGGCAGCAACAGTGCAGCAGGCATATTAGTTACAACTGGAGCATATATGTATCTGTTCTGTACAAGTTGTGGGAGAGGGAAGGTGCATTACTGGAGGCTCGTATAACAGTTCTTGATAGGTGGTGTTCAAAATATTATATACACAGTAGTGGCTCCAAATCTAATGCACATGGTCATGTATGAAGAATGACCATGTCGGTCTAGCCAGAGACAACGAACCTCAGATTCTACAGTAGGTAGTAAAGATGGCTGATGGCAGCAATAACTATACCCCTATATCTTTGCTTGCTAGTATTAGAGTATGTTCTGCTGTAGTATTCAGAGTATTATTCTGAAATCAATAGCTAAACGGTTAAGTTCCCCATGAATAAACGTTCACCCATCACTTACTTTTGACGTAACAGTTGGTCCTGGAATTAATATGGCGCCCGCGGAGTAATGAGAATTGCTTTGCCTATTTCCACAGAAGGAGAAGAAAGACGTCTCGGAAGACAAGGAGGATATAGAAGGGAATTTGCTTCGGCCGACTGGTGTATCACTCCGGGGGGCTCACCTCACGCTGAAGGTTTACCGAGCGGAAGATTTGCCGCAGAGTAGGTGTTTGGAGATAAAAGGCGATAACTGTGAAACCCAAACCAGGACCATGTCCTAGCCAGGAATAGTGATATATTCAGGGGACCATGGCCCATGTTTACTGAGCAGTGCTACGTCAAAGACACCTTCTGGGGACAGGGGACACCTTACAGCCCCATTGGTTTGAATTGGGGCCATGTTTACTTAACTGTTCCGGAAGGTGTGTTATGGAATAGCACCAGTTAGTAAATATAGACCTATATATCAGATGGACGGTTAGCACCATTAATACATCCTACTGTTATGTTGGGACATGTAAAGAGCTCTCTAGCTTCTTCTATCGCATTAACCACCCTTTAAATGACATGTATACAACCACCCCTTAGATGACATGCATATACCCACTCCTTAGATGACATGCATGTAACCACCCCTTAAATGACATGCATATACCCACTCCTTAAATGACATGCATATACCCACTCCTTAAATGACATGCATATACAGTAACAACCCTTAAAGTACATGTTCGTATAATTTAACTTTAATATCATGGAATTCATCGACAAATTATGAATACCTCTTGTGGGGTCTATATGACCAAAATTAATGGGTTGGAGTTTTACACAAAACACCCCCAAAAGGGCAGTCCCATTTAGCTAATAAAATAACATTGGAGGAACAGTTTAACAATGTAGTTAGCCTCAGTATGTAAATGTTCCAGAGATTCCCTGTCCGGAACTCTCTGTGTTAGACCCTCTTCTGTATCACACCCGACGGATTATTCACCTCTGACCTTCAGTGAGGTGGCCGTAACGTTGCCCATATTTGGAATTTTAGTAAGGCTACTACATAGTTGCTTTTCTTTTAATATACGCAGCCTTTGATTACCTTTACTGAAAACTAATTACCTAAGCTGCCGATCGATTAGTTCTCCCGTGATCGGTCAGCATAGATCCTGCTTCCCAGGGTTCACTAACTGCTTTTCAGTTTCAAATCAATCCTTCAGTCAGTGTAACTCAGCAGCTACAATGTATCCTTATATTACTAATGTAACATCTATTGTTACAGTTTGCAGCTCAAACTGCTGGGAATATTGGCAACAAATGATCACAAACAGAAAAGTGTTACAAAGATCTTGCACTGCTGGGGAGGTGGGCTAAACCTGCTATAGAAATCAAAGGATGCTCCGTATATTAAAGGGACGAGAGAACGGGCTAATGATTACATTATGCAAGTTTCTATAAGAACAACCATTTAGTGGTCATAAATAATTAACATTGTAACACAACAGCACTGTGCAACATATACTTGAATATTTACTGTAGCTGAGCCAGCAGCATCTTCCTTATCCCCCGGTTTGCAGCACTGGGTCCTCACTGTAAATTGGAATGAAGCTCGGGTTCTTGGGAGAGAAAAAAACCTGTTTTGATTTTCTATTGAATCCTCCCAGTGAGCATTCCTGCCTGTAAAGGATGTATTCGTTTCAGATATGTAGCGAAAGGAGAACATGCTGAGTCTCAACGTAATATTAATAACTTTTATTTCATGATCTCAGAAAAGATCCCATAGAAAACAGTTAGGGGTTTTTTTTGGTGTGGATTTTGTTGCTCCAGTTTTGCTGCTTCAGCACACGACCCCCTAAGACGTCTGCCAAACCCAATGTCATCATTAAACCTACACGGGATGAGGAGTGAGGCCCTGAGTCTTGGCTGACTGAGGCTTATTCCGGCTTTAAAAGAATAGCTCAATACCACAGTCCTTTCTTCCAGTGGACGACGCTGTGCTAGATAACGTCAAGCAGATCTTTGGCTTTGACAGCAATAAGAAAAACCTGGTCGATCCGTTTGTGGAAATCGGTTTTGCCGGCAAAATGGTAAGTAAAAGTCTGCGTCATGGGCTGGTCTGTGTGCCTGAACATGGCTCTAATCCAGGGGTGCGCAAAGTGGGGGCAGCGGGATTTTCTAGGGGGGCGCACCGGTTGGAGAGCCCCCGTGCTCTTCCCCCAAGGCATTTAAATTAAATGCCGGGGGAGGCGCGAGGCCTCTGCAACTTCTCTTACTTGCTCTCTGCCGGTTCTTTGGCGAGGCGTCGCCATGACAACGTGGTGTCGTATGGCGCCACCGAAGCCCGGGAGCAGGTAAGAAGGGGGTACGCGAGCAGGGGGGGAAGCGCAGGTAGCGGGGGCCAACTGAAAAGTGTGCGCACCCCTGCTCTAATCCACCCTAAAAACTGGATGCTGAGATTATGTTTCATGTCTGCTAATCCGTCTTTTGCCGTCAGTCACCTTCTGGGGCCTAGTAAATACGGCCTATACTTTTTAATAGACAGTTCCGTCATCAGCTTCGGAGAAGCGGTCACATGATCGCGAGTGCCGGAGGGAGCCAAGGCACTGTAAAGGTTAAACGGTGAGAGCATTATTGGGGCAAAGACTACCCATTTTTGCGCATGTCGCCTCATTCGGGAAGCACTTTTTGCATGTGCAAACCTTGGAAAAATCGGCTGTTTTGACGCATTTTGCAATTCTGCGCGTTCTGCAATTGATGTATATGCAAAATGCCATGCGCAGGCTGCTCATTAAGCAGGTCCCAGCCATGTATACGCAAAGTGGGGAGACAAGACGCACCCTGGGACCGTCACCCGGGAACCTGGCATCATTTTTATCTGCATATCTCCCAGGTCTCTCAGGTGTGTCCCCAGGTGGGTTTCTCTCTCTCACACATAAGATGACAGAGATTGCCACAAACTCACGCATTATCATTGGGACCCCTTTATTAACCTCTTTGCTGCCACAGCAATGCAGACCTCTCTGGCAGTGAACGGGACCATTATCCCTGCAAGTGAACGGAACAGCTAACAACTATAATTCCCACCACAAGGTGGTGCTCTTGTTTTGGATTATTCCAAGGCTGTTACTAAAACTCAAAATCAATTTGTGCCTCTGTTTTCCCAAACTTTCCACCACGGGTGTAATTCCTCTTAACTACCACTAGGATGAACGTTGGTATAAACCAACTTAATAGGGGTGGGATATGTGCAACTTGGACAAATAGCAGACAAATACTCCTGTGCAGTGTAGCTCGTGTATTTATTGCAAATATAAATCCCACTTGTGAGCATAGACACACGTCTCAAACAGGCCCACAACCCTGCCTTTCCCCATTATCTCTTAGCATACAATGCTTCCACTGCACCGATGGATTCTGGGTAATGACATGCAAATGAGCACTTGCACATGCCTGACTTATTAGAAAGGAGGATACTGTATATTAGGGGAAACGTGCCATTGACCCTCCAGAGTTGGTACCTGTATCCCGATGACCACGGCGTGTACCCCCAGACCAGGGTTTGACATTCTGAAGGCTGGTGTGGATTTATTTGGGGATGCGATCACTTATTCCTAACACAGCGGCGGCCAACTCCAGTCCTCAAGGGCCACCAACATGTCAGGTGTTAAGGATATCCCTGCTTCAGCACAGGTTGCTGCCAGAATCACTCTACTCTTTCCTAGATCTGTCTCCGCGTCTCCCCTGCTGAAATCCCTCTCCTGGCTTCCGATCAAATCCCGCATCTCACACTCAATTCTTCTCCTCACTTTTAAAGCTTTACACTCTTCTGCCCCTCCTTACATCTCAGCCCTAATTTCTCGTTATGCACCATCCAGACCCTTGCGTTCTGCTCAAGGATGTCTTCTTTCTACCCCCTTTCTATCTAAAGCCCTCTCCCACCTTAAATCTTTTTCACTGACTGCCCTGCACCTCTGGAATGCCCTTCCCCTCAGTACCCGACTAGCACCCTCTCTATCCACCTTTAAGACCCATCTTAAGACACATTTGCTTAAAGAAGCATATGAATAGCACTGTGGATAATCCTGGACATATGATACATAAAGCTTGGCCCCCTGCAGACACACTTACCAGAACTCCCTCCTACTGTCTCTGTACATTTTCCCTACCTACCAACTAGACTGTAAGCTCCTCGGGGCAGGGACTCCTCTTCCTTAATGTTACTTTTATGTCTGAAGCACTTATTCCCATGACCTGTTATTTATATTATCTGTTATTTATATGATTACCACATGTATTACTACTGTGAAGCGCTATGTACATTTATGGCGCTATATAAATAAAGACATACAATACAATACAATCAGTGGCTCAGCCAATGACTAGCAAGGAATTAACAGGACAGAGGGACATAAAGAACCCTTGTCGGCTGCACTTGGCCGTTTGTCACTAGTTTAGGAGCCCTGATTTAGTCTCATAAAGTCCATTTACAATTATTTATATTTAAATACATGTTCATATATATATATTTATATTAAAATACATATATTTTATATATATATTTTACAGATACACATTCAGAGAACAAAATGTGCCTTAACCCTCGGAAAAAGCACAGGACAGCCCAATACACGTAAAATATTCAGCACCTGGCTTTTATTTATTTTCTGTATTTACATTTTTTTGCTTACAAATCATATTATACACATTGCATCAACACCATTATTTATTACTGAGGAAATAGCAGGCATCTTTTTCTTCATCTATTCCCCAAATTTTCAATACTTAAAACAAAAGAGAAGGTCCGAGTCACTTTTTAAAGCGACAATAACACAAAAAGTAATTAGTATTAGAGGTATCACCGTTAAATGCCTTGCCACGCAGGACACATCTGCACTTCATTGAGAAACACATGTTGCCAGCACTTAATGCATCCTTGGTACTGTACGCTGCTACTGTCTGACTTGACCCTAGATGGCATGCCTGTGTTTCTGCCCATCTTACAGCTCTGCAGCAAAATCATGGAGAAGAATGCCAACCCTCAGTGGAATCAGAGCATCACGCTGCCCATCAGGGTGAGGATAACCCAGACAGAAACGGCGTTAATACCCATCATGCCTGTGTGTAAATGATCTCTGTAAACCAGACGTCTCTCTCTCTCTTTTTCTTCCCTCCCACCAGTTTCCGTCCATGTGCGAGAAGATGAGGATACGTGTCACCGACTGGTAAGTCTACGTAATCCGTACTGTACATAAATACCGTGTGTTAATACTCTACCGCAGGGGCGGCCAACTCCACTCCTCGAGGACCAGCAACAGGTCAGGTTTTAAGGATATCCCTGCTTCAGCACAGGTGGCTCAACCAGCACTAGCTTCAGCACAAGTAAGGGGAGCGGTGGTGAATACCGTGTAAAAAAGGAAAATGACATAGTGCAACAATTCCCAACCTCCTGGTTTCTTACAATATGGGATTGTGCTCCATATTAATTTGTTCTTACAGATTCAGTGGCCATAAGTGCAATGGTTGAACAAGGCGTTTTTGCGGCAGGCGTCTGTCATGCACCTATCGGCTGAATTTGTAATCTCTATTTTTATCAGTATGTGGACTGTGCTCTGTGTGTCTGTGCAAAGTAGCATCAGTTAGTTGCAGGAGGTTCGCATGGGAAGATACAGGGAGTGTGTCATTGGTCAAAACCAAGTCATTGTTGAATCCTTTCTACAAACAGTCAGTGTGGACGTCTTTTAGAGACCATTGCGTCTCTCCACAGGCATTTTGTATTCCTCACAGGATAATCATCTTTCATCATGTATACATGTTACAGGGTTAGCGTTTTGGGTGCATTAACCACAGATAGTCAACTGGCCCCTTCACTTGCCCGTAACCTTCATTCTCCAACTATGATCGTCGTTTCATTATACATGACAGCACAACGGTCAGGATGCAAGGGCTCAAGGGCTATCGACTCCATTAGCAATGTTTCATAATAAAAGGGGACCTGTGATCTTGGGTTTCTTCGTTTGCTCATGCCCTAGCTCCTATATGCTTGCAGTGAAACAGAACTTCACGTTCTCCTCCAGCCTTAAAGCGTGGTCCTCTGTTCTGCAAAAATTGCTGCTCCTACAAACACTGTAGATCTTCCAAGACCACCCAGCGTTAGGTCCCGAGGAGTGAATTAAAACACAAGATCTTGGAAGGGAAAGTTCATGGTTTGGGGACACTGCATGGTACCACCCGGTGTGTCCCCCCCGTTTTATATGACTAGAAGGTTGGACCTGTAAAAGGAATCACTTACAGAATGAAGCCTCCATTGGGATCTGGTCCCCAAGTTCTCCTTTTCTAAGCGCGCACAGGTGGCTAACCACTTGTTAAATGTGCTCACCCCGAGCTTTGTCAGCCCCGGTTTCCAAGTGATTTATTCACACACGATTTGGGCAGCTGTTAATAAAGACGACGCGGTGTGTGCGAGCCAACTCAATGAAATGTGGTAGACCACTTTAATCCGGAGGGAAGAAATGACATATACATGCGTATGAGCGTATATCGCTTTCTGTTTATTTTTAGGCGCTTTGTTTTTTTTTCTTTCTTCCAATTTTAGTTTCAAACCACCTGAGTATTTCTAAATCGCCAAGAACTTTAAAGCAAAGTTATTAGAACATAATATATTGTATGCTGTATCAATTTATGTATAGCAATAATCTAGAATTCAGATGTTCCTTAAACATTCAGTTCCATGGGGCGTCTTCAGCCCATTCTCTTTTAATGGGCTGCTGATCTCTATGCTACTGAAGGGGTTAATGTTTTAACAGAATTAGAGTAAAATAAAGAATTGCCAATGTATCCTACTGATGGCACCTGTAGGGTCACAGGAGCTTTTCAATGTTTACAGGGGCCCCTCACAAATGCTCTAAAAATAATAAAACTGCAGTTGACCTGCTGGTGTCCTGTCCCCTCTCATTATAACTCTATAACATGCTGCTCCGCTGAGAACTCTTGTCTTTGCCAAACTGTGTGTACTTGGATTCAGAAACGGTGTCCTGCTATGGTATCACACACTGTGCGCCTTGTCACAAGTGTGACTGCAAGTTCAACTCTCAGGCCCAGATTCACTCTGGTCTGTAATTCCCCAGTTGTGATCTAGCTAAACTAAACGTATTCGTTTCTTTGAGGAGGTACTGTAAGTAGGAACTTAGGGTAATGCAGTTGATGTGGTCTAGTTAGATTTTGCAAAGGCTTTTGATACGGTTAAACAAAAGAGGTTAGTGTACAAAACAAAGCAAATTGGACTCGGTAAGAATATTTGTGCCTTGATTGAAAACTGGTTGAAGGATACAGTAGACAACATGGAGTTGTCGCAAATGAAACTTTTTCAAGCTCAGCTAAAGATGGGGATGGAGAACGTCAAGGATCACTACTGAGACCCCTGCTGCTTTTAACTTGTTTATTAAGGACTTTCAGGTTGTCATAGAGAGCAAAGTCTCCATCTTTGCTGATGACATTAGATTGAGTAAGGTATTAAAATCAGGACAGGATGTATTTTCTCTCCAAACTTGGTTTAATACAGATAAATGTAAGAATATGCATTTGGGAAACAAAAATAAACAGACGACTTACAAATGAAATGGAAAAAAATTAGCAGAATCCTTAATGGAGAAGGATATAGGAGTGCTTGTAGACAGCAGGCTTAGCAATGGTGCCCAATGTAAGGAAGTAGCTACAGAGAACAAAGAAGATCTTATCTTGCATTAAATGGGGTATGTATGGAAGGGAAGTAAACATAATTGCTGTATGCCACTGTATAAAGCATTAGTAAGACCACACTTTGAATACAGAGTACAGTTTTGGTTACCACTCCATAAAAAATACATTATGGAACTAGAAAAAGTTCAGCGAAGAGCCAGCAAATTAATAAAGGGAGTGGAAAATCTGACTTATGAGGAGAGGCTAGCTAAATTAGATTTGTTTACATTAGAAAAGAGGCGTCTTAAGAGGGGATATGATAACTATATACAAATATATTCAGGGACAATACAAGGAGCTTTCAAAATAACTTTTAGAATATCTTTTTAGAAAGGTATACAGGGATATACCAAATAAGTAAACATGGGAAGGATGTTGATTCAGGGAGAAATCGGATTACTATAAATTGAGTCAGGAAGGAATTTACTTTTTCCCCTTATGATACATCATTGTCACTGTTTTTTTGTTTGGTTTTGTTTGCCTTCCTCTGGATCAAAATACTGGAAATACAAATATAGCATAGGTATCTGTCGTCTAAATTTAACACAGGTTGAACTCAATGGACATACAGTATGTCTTTTTTCAACCTCATCTACTATGTAACCGGAGAAAAAGGGATTAACAAGCGGTGCCAATGGTTCACTGTTTTTTAATAAAATTAGATTCACAGATGGATATTTTTAGGGAGTTTGGACAGTTAAAAATTTGGCCGAATGCACCTCAATCCGCCGACATTTTTCCTTTGTGGGAATGTCATAGCATCCGCCCATGAGAAGTTCTGGGTGAATCGAATGTCACATCATTTGCAAACAAATGTGTAGACATTCTCATGCAAATACAGTAGTGGCGACCGGCAGAATTGCAAGCATTTGCTCAAAGGTACTGTAGGCGAATGTCTATTTTTTAGACATGATATTTACGGCTGAAAGGAACTCCCTGTGACGATGCTCGTCTCCGATCAGGAAGCGGACCTGCAGGGCTGAGGTAGGAATGCCAATTAACCGACCAGAGCCCAGGGAAAGAGTCCTGTTAGAGTATCCGTTGTCAGTAAGCAGGCAAAGGGTCAGGGCAGGCGGCAGTTGTGAAGAATCTAGGCGGCAGGCAAAAGGTCAGGCAGGCGGAAGGCAGCGAGGCCGGGGTCACGGTTCGGGGTCAGCAACAGGAATTCCAAATGAACAGGGAAGCCACAGGGATAGTCAAGCCACACGGAAGGCTCGGGAATCAGGAAGGCTCATGAACTAGAGCCCAGGGTGGCCAGGAACACAACGAAAAGTATACAATGTTCAGGCAGGGGCTGGAAGTCACAGGCTGCTATTTAAGCCCTTGAACAGGTGCAGCCAATATAGCAGGCTGACAGTCATCAAAATGTCCACAGCAGCCAGGTAAGGGCAGGTTCCAGCCAAAGCCTGGACTGGAACCCCTACACTCTCACATCCGCAGTGAACTTGGATGTCAGTGGAAGATTCACCCATTTATAGTGCCAAGCTGTAAGGCATCTAGGCCCATGTTTACTAAACAATCTTTTACCTGTTGATTTCAGTGGGCTGTGCGGTGTCTTCCAGCACTAGAAGGTGCCCTGTGGCAGGAGACTGCTGAGTAAATATGGTCTCATATCTCATTCTCGTCAGCGGGGCATGAGGTGCCTTATGGCTTAGCATTGCTTACTCAATAAGGACCTTTATGTCTTTCCACTTTTTTTGCAGGATGTCCTGTAGCATCATTCAAATGTGGTTGCCAAGAGAACCTTACTTAGTTTTTTTTAATTGTCATGGTGATGGCACACACAAGTTTGGCATGATCTTTATTCTTTTTGATAATTTTATTCTTATGACTTCAGGGATCGTCTCACCCACAATGACATCATTGGTACCACCTACTTGAGTATGTCGAAGATCTCAGCTCCCGGAGGTGAACTTGAAGGTAGGAACACATCTTGTTTAAATGAAGCGCTTTCAGGATTTTCCTTGGTTTTTGGTGCCTGGCTTCTGGTCGTGCTGGTGTTTTGGTGAAATAACAACTGCAACACTTGGTGCTAAATTCATGTCGTGGTGAGCATGGGGCTCCATAGCTAGTGCCTGGAATTGGAATGTGCATGTACAACCTTGACTGCACGTTATACTTACAGTAACTTTAGGTTTAATTCAATGTTTAATGGTAAAAATGTAAAAAACCTTACTGTACTGTAGTGCCAGGTTTAGGAAGTAATTTAAGAAAAATAAGCTTCTATTCTGCATACTTTTCTAGTTTACTTATATCTATTTTGTATATTTGTTATTTTGCAGCAGGTTATTGTAGTTGGCTAGACCTAATAATAATAATACATATTTTATTTGATAAACAGGAGTTAAACAAGGAGGTAATTTCACTTTCCCAAGGTCATAAGAATCTGAAGCAATTAATCAAGACAAATGAGTAGTTGTAAAGTTTATTTGTTAATGTACTGTAGGCCAGGGGTGCGCAAACTGGGGGGGGGGTCGGGTGCAACATTTTCTGGGGGGAGGGCACGGAGCTTACAGAGGCCCCACGCTCTTCCCCCAAAGCATTTAGATTAAGGGGGTTGGGGGGAGAGCAGGCAGGGTGGCGCAGACGGAAAAGTTTGTGCACCCTTGCAGAAGGAGATAAGAATTCAGGCTGGCTCGGAATAATGCTCATTATATATATATATATCTCTAAAATCTGACTTGGACTGATCTGTAACATAAACAGTGAAAAATGAACAAGATAACACAATACATTTTCCTTTAACTTCTGGTACTTTTCTGGTTTTTAAAAAGTTATTAAAAGGACTGTCTTTTTGTTAATAGATCGGGTTGGGTACAAGTAGAAAAGGCATGGGGATGTTTTAGATTAGTTTGTTATTCCCCCCCGCCCCCCGTGGTCTTAGCTGATTCTTAGCAAAAAGGGTGTCAGATGTAGGATTATTCTAAGAAAACAACATGTGAAGGGGAATGCTTAATAACTAATCTCCTACACTGCCATTGTATGGTTCTGGCAACGTCTGGAAGTATCTCTTACATTTGTTAGTCCGCTTCTTCCAGGGTCCCACCTTTACGTTCACCAACACTGCTACTATTTAATGTGCCGTGATGCGGTCTCGCCGTCCCTTGGGCAGATTATAGCTCCATTCCAGTGGGGCAATAATCTTCTTGAGTTGAGGGAAGACGCCTCCACAGCATAACGAATTGGAGCTGCTGTCTAAAAGGGGAGCTCATTTATCATGGCCCAGATGGGATACTAAAATGACATAGTTTATTTAGCATTATATTGTGGGCTGATTACATTTTAATTCAGTGTTATCAATAAATGACATCACTGCATTTTTTATAGATACCGAAAGGCAGACACGGATTTTATATGTGAATTGACGCAACATACAGTATGTGTAAGTGTGATGCAAATCAGGATTTAGGAATGATCCCTCATGGCCAGAAATAGGGCAAAACTCAATGCCTCATTGAAGTAAAACAAAACCCCCCATACATTACCTGTGATTACATGACATCGTTTGTTGCCTAAAGTTATATTAATATACACATATTACAGGGGTTCTCAACTCCAGTCCTCAGGACACCGCAACAGGTCAGTTTTGCAGGATATCCCTGCTTCAGCACAGGTGGCTCAATCAGTGGCTCAGTCTTTGAGATTGAGCCACCTGTGCTGGGGCAAGCACTTATTGAGCCACCTGTGCTGAACCTGGGACTGATTGAGCCACTTGTGCTGAAGCAGGAATATCCTTAAAACCTGACCTGTTGGGGGGGGGGGGGGGTCTTGAGGATTGGGTTGGAGAACCCACTGTCGTATTACACTGTGATCCTGGTAATAAGCTTTCCCCAGATTTCGTAAGTGGGTATCGGGGAAGGTCATTTGTGTGGAGGGATCCTGTTTGTAGAACCTCTTCCACCAGATGAAGAGACCTCTGTAGTCTCGAAGGCTTATGCACAAAACAACATTGCATGATTGATCTGTTGGCCTATTAAAAGGTATCACAATCTACGAGGTATCTCACTCTTTCTCCGACCAATGCGGCTACTACCCTCCCCCCCACCCTTAATGTAGATTCTCTTCCCGAAGCATATGGAAAATGTATGCTTTGGCATGGTATACTTTTCTGTTCTCAGACCTATCAGGGCGTTTCTTGGACAAGCAATGAATATCCAGATTATTCGCATTTAGATGTGTTAGAAAGTACACTGGTAATTCCTAAAAAAAAGCGGTGTAGCCAATTGTCCCGAAAGAGAGGTTAGAAAACCCTTTCTCTACATAAAAATTGATTTAAATGTTTAAAGAAGAAACAGCTCAAACATTTGAGCAGCTGCTGACAGAAGAGGAGAGTATAGCATAGTTTTGCCCGTATACTACCTCTGAAATATGATGGAGTACAGTTTTTGGTGCCCTTCAATATTAAAGGTCTGCTTAAAATGTAAAGTGTGAAACGAAGAACCCCCCCCCCAAATTGGAAAAGGGGCTGGAAAGGACTTCTGCAGAATGACTCTCCAAAGTAGGATTGCTCTCTTTGTCTCTTTGAACAAGAGCTATTTAAGAGGTTATATGATTACTTCTTACAAATATATCCACTTTTGATGCAAAGAACTTGCACCACACTTAACATGTCACAGGGGGACCAGCTGAGGATACAGAAAAGGAGATTTCACCAGCAGCAAAGGGAAACACTCTTGTTGCAGATATATTGCACTGTAGATATATCCAGTTAATACATTAGCAGCTTAGTTTTAAGATTCATATGAATATCCCAACATTTATGCCTGTTTATTATTCCTTTCATTCTACTGCCTATACAAAGTACATAACTAAATTAAAAATAATCCTTTTATAGCCTTAATATTGTAATAGTGCTTACAGTTGTATACCGATTGTTACTTGGGATCATTTTGCTCTGTTTGTCATGGCATTTTCGCTGGGAGGCTGTTTCTTGCACCCCCAAGACGCCACAAGCCCTAGCTTCAGATCCACATTACTTATCACGTTTCCCTCCTCTAGGATACTTTCTTTTCAATAGGTCATTTTGCCAATGGGCAAAGGGGAAACTTCCAAAACTATTTGTTTCGTTTCATTCTGTAGCATCCTGCATGCTTGGCATGGCAACGATAACCCTGGCATCCCCCTACAACTAACCAATGTACCATTGTGGTTACGAGAGATGGATGAACCTGTCGGAATCTGACACGCGGATTTTCCCAGCTTTTCAGACCAAATCTGATCGCCGCGCCGACATCCCAAATCGAATTTCAGCAATTGTACCCCGCGTGGATTCTTCAAAATCCCTCCATAGGGCTGGGATCCTCTGACTTGAATGAATCTGACAGTTGGATTTAACATAAATCTGGTCCACGGAACTTGTTTATATCGAATCCGATGTCAGATTCAACATCAGTGCGCCACTATTTATATAATCCTCCTCCCCCTATTAGAATTCCGCTGGTCGGATTCAGATTCCGTTTGCAAGTTCGGATCCTAAATCAGTCGGACGAGTTTCCGATAGTATAAAAAAAATCTGCCTTTTTAACACGAATCCACGGAAATCAGTGGTAGAAAGGTTCTGGCCAATCAGCGTCAGATTTGGACGGAAAATTTGCCCATCTCTAGTGCCGACTAATATTTATAGCTGTTTTTGTTTAATAGTATTTTGCACCTGCATGTCATATAAACTATTATCAAATGCAATTAATAAAACAATTAAGATCGGTATCATCTTCTGTTTATGTCCTCTGGGTACCAAATATTTCACAATAGGACAAAGAGATCAGAATGCCAGGAAATGCTTACATTGCCTACAGGGGTTTTTTTTTTTCCTGACTAGAAAATGATTACTTTTGGAAATAAGAACATTGACTGTTGAACCTAATTTTAGAATTTCTTATTCGAGATGAATAGTCCTTGCCTAAAGTCCACAAAAACAAGAGTAACAAAAAGATAAGAAAAAAAAAAAAAAAAGAACCAAGGCTCTCTGAGAAAGTGTTTAGAAGCGTGAAATGCGTCAGGGGTTCTCTCTGCCAATAAACAGATATTAATATTTTTGAGCGATCCAGCCTTTCTTTTGAGCAATAGCTTTGCACCGTTTTTTTCTTCTCCCACGGGATTCGACTTCCGGTAACAAAAAGATAAAAGTGGTTTTTAAGTTGGTACTTAATTTGGTAGTATGTCATTAAGCATACTGTCGTGTGCCCGTTAGAGCTGGCCAGTACACATGGGTTTGCTGGTTTACACGAGACGTTCTATCAAACGTTCAAACCAAAAATATAGTCTGATTTTCGAACCTTTTTATAGTGGTAAAATCAAATTTTTTCCCCCACTAAATTTTGCATTAAAAAAAAAAAAAAAAAAGTTTTGCTTGCTTTCCAAATTCTAGTCTACCCCGTGTTCAGGAAAAAAAAGGGACCCCTTCCGTTTCCCATCATATCTGACCCCTGTTAACACCTGCATAATATCACTGTAATAAGATGTATGTATCCGTTATCTCCTCTACCATTTCTAACCCGTCTCCATTTCTTTGTGCTACAGATGAGACCCCCGGAAAGGCGTTGCTGGCGTCTAACTGTACGTCCTATAAAACCAACGCGTTTTATGAGCAAACAATATCGTGGGTTTGGTAAACACATTTGCAATGGATGTGGTGGGATAAAATCATACGGGTTTGAAGGCAAAAGGATTTTAGTTCATTGAAATGAAAACCAGGGCCCCAATATTTACAGCGCTCGTGGTGTCTGTTTTAGTCAGGTACCTTGACAACTGCAAAATGTGGTCGATCCAATGTTTTTTATTTATTATTACTTTGCCATATTGGAGCTATTCCAGAAGGTGAAAGTGGTGAAGAGGCGGTCACAGCAAAAAGTCAGGTTCAGGAACAGTTGAGGTTAAAAGCAGCTTTATTAGTACATGCTGTACATCTCAGAAGGGGGCACTCTGACGCGTTTCGTCCCTCTCCGGGACTTTATCAAAGAGTATACTACCCTTAACACACAGACCCCTTAAATAGGAGGAGACCCAATCTGATTGGATGGTCAAAAAGTGACAAGAGGTTTTTTTGAACTCAATTAGGTTAGTGTTGAACCAGTGTTTGGGTTTAACCTATTAACTGAGTCTGTGTGGAATACATGGTTAAAACATACATATTTACAAAACATACAAACAAAATAAAATCAATGATATACAATGGGATGTAGAGCAATAACTAATATGTATTAAAATTATTGTTTACACAACTATGGTATTGTGGAGGATTATTTATTTAGATTCTAGTTTGACATAAAGAAATGTTATAATGTTGGTCAATATTTCTAAATAGAATTACCATGAGTAAATAGAAACAGTTGTTACCTGGATATACTAAGATATTAATTGGTGCAAAATATGTTACAAACAATATATACTTTTTTATGCACATGAACATATATTGGAGATATACTAAGTACAACAATACATTCATGAAAATAGTATATACTAAAATTAGGTCGTCTAAGTATAGTAATAGTTTAACTCGCAATGTGCTGGGTTACAATCGCATGGACATACACTCCCGGCCACCCTCCACCTCACCTGGCTATAGGAAATGTTTTAACTCCCAATCAATGTTGATGCCATGTGGGTGAAGGGTGTCGAGAGTGTATATCCAGAACATCTCCCGCTGATTCAGTGTGTTCTCTCTGTTGCCGCCTCTAGGGTGGCAATGTATATGTTCAATGGTGGAAAAGGTGAAGTTCTTAATGCCTCCCATGAGGCATTGCGTGAAGTGTCTGGGTACGGGATGAAGTAGATCACCTTTCCTGATCAAGCGGGCATGTTCTGCCATTCTAGTTTTTAATGGCCTGGTTGTGCGACCTACATAGCTTAATCCACATTTGCAATGAAGTACATATATAACATAACTGGTGTTACAATTTAGAAAGGTCTTGATTTTATATTCACGTAGATTATATTTACACGTAATCTTGTTTGTTGGAGATGCGTGTTGGCACATGGTGCAATTACCGCATTTGAAAAATCCCTTAGGGATACTGCTGATATTGGAGGGACCACTCAACCTGACAAACATGCTAGGTGATAGGTGCGATGCCAATGTTTTCGCTTTACGGTATGTGAACCTAGGTCCACTTTGGACAATTGGGCGTATATCGTTGTCCAGTAATAAAGTGTGCCAATGCTTATGAAAGATGTCACAGATTTGTTTGGACTGTTGATTAAATGTGGTGATAAAGTAAGGACTTTTTCTTTCATCAAAAGCATTGGCACTCCTTCCTATAAGGACTGGTTTTTTCCTTTTACAGATAAGATTTTTTCTGTCTGTTACATTTGCTTTGTCAAATGCTGCACCAACATCTTTGGCGGAAGGTGACATGAGTTCTCCAGCGTTGGAAGAGTTGTGTACAACAGGGGTTCTCAACTCCAGTTCTCAAGAACTCCCAACTGGTCTGGTTCTAGGGTTCTAGGTGGCTCAATCAGTGGCTCAGCCTTTTCTGGAGCAGGGATATCCTTCAACCCTGACCGGATGAGGGCTCTTGAGTACGGACTGGAGTTGGAAACCACTAGTTTAGACCATACAAATGATGGTAGTGTGTGCTTGCCATTGTGTTGCAGACCTCTCTGACTCTGAGAAGGGTCCAGGACAGAATGCCAGGACGTGCTGTCGGTGTTTGTTGATGATTACTGATACTGTCAGTGTTAACAGTGCTATACAAAGGGAGGGTGAGCATGATAGATACCAGCCCCAAAGCATTCTCCATCATCTCTATATTGCAGAGGGCAATATAGAGACTGGTCCAAGGCTAACTGGAGGCAGTTTTGTCAATTGGATGTAGCATTGGGCTCCCTTGTCTTTTGTTGTATTAATCAAACAGGTTAATAAATGTTCTATTGCGATACTAAACACGAAAGCAGTTTGTTTATTTCCCTAATGATTAAAGGTGAAGGTACCAGGTGCCCTCATGCTGCTAGCTGTTGCTTGCGGAGCCCGCCATATTGTTTCCCCAGGAGGGAAGTTTAAACCCGGTATCTACAATGGTATATTTCTCGGGAGCTGAGAGGTCCCGGCACTCAAAAATTAGCATTCTTCAGCTCCAGAAACCTCCTCCCTTTCGTTTCCAAATATGTAAAAATATATACATTTCCCAGGTGGAGATTGCTGCTTTCGAAGGATTCTGCAGTTTAAGGCTGAAAAATCATTGGAGTTTGTTTGCCGGCTGCATTAACCACTGCGAAGGCTGAGGTCCTGTGTGGTTGTTATTACAGACGTATGAATCTGCTTTAGTTCTCTTTAGAAAGAAAAGGCATCCGTAGTGGCCAACCTCTGCAGACTCTTTCCAGGGGCATTTGGATGAGACAGGAAATATCGTCCGCTTACAAGTACTTTGGGTTGTGTTAACATTTTGCAGGGAGGAAGTAGAAAACAAGGCACTTTTCAGCCAATATAACGGGGTGCAATAGAAACAGGGACAGTATACTCATGAATGTATGTGTCATTGTATTTACCTGTATATAGCGCCAACAATATACACCGCGCTTTACACAATTACAATACAAGGTAAATAAACCACAAACAATGGGGATAAGGGCAACAGGTAAATGATAATATAAGGCTAATGGAGACCCTGCCCCTTAGAGCTTAGGGGTATGTTGGGAGGCTTACAGACACAGTAGGAGTAAAGTGCAGTCAGGGAGGTCGGGGGCACCTGGAGTTCGTAGCAGAAGCAAAGGACATTCAATGAGATTTGAATGGGGAAAGCGAAGGTGCTTGATGAATATTGAGTGGATGAGCGTTCCATAGGTAGGGAGAGGTTCGTGAGAAAGGAGAGGGCTGTAGAGGTAAAAGATGCAAAGATGAGACAGCCTTGGGTTGAGCATATGAGGCGAATAGGGGTGTAACACGGGATCAGCGTTGAGATATATGGAGGTGCAGAGGGGTGTAACGAGAGATCAGAGGTGAGATATATGGAGGTGCAGAGGGGTGTAACGAGAGATCAGAGTTGAGATATATGGAGGTGCAGAGGGGTCTAACGAGAGATCATAGGTGAGATATATGGGGGTGCAGAGGGGTGTAACGAGAGATCAGAGTGCCATACCAGTCATAGGAGAACCAGCACCGTGGAGGTGAGAGGCTCTGCATACAGTTCATAGGAGAACCCGCACTGAAACCGAGGGAGAGGCTTGCATACCAGTCATAGGAGAACGGCACTTAGAGGTGAGAGGCTCTGCATATCAGTCCATAGGAGAACCCAGCATCTGGGAGGTGAGAGGCTCTGCATACCAGTCATAGGAGAACCCGACACCTGAGAGGGAAAATTAAATATTGGGAAAATGCCAAAATATTCAGTAGATTAAAAATTTTTTCATATTTTTGACTGCATACAGTCATAGCAGAACCCGGCACCTGGGAGGTGAGATGCTCTGCATACAGTCATAGGAGAACCCGGCACCTGGGAGGTGAGATGCTCTGCATACCAGTCATGCAGAAACCCAGCAACTGGGAGGTGAGAGGCTCTGCATACCAGTCATAGCAGAACCCGGCACCTGGGAGGTGAGAGGCTCTGCATACCAGTCATAGGAGAACCCGGCACCTGAGAGGTGAGAAGCTCTGCATACCAGTCATAGGGAGAACCCAGCACCTTGGTGAGAGGCTCTGCATACCAGTCATAGGAGAACCCAGTACCTGGGAGGTGAGAGGCTCTGCATACCAGTCATAGCAGAACCCAGTACCTGGGAGGTGAGAGGCTCTGCATACCAGTCATAGCAGAAACCCGGCACCTGGGAGTGGTGAGAGGCCTCTGCATACCAGTCATAGGAGAACCCGGCACCCTGAGAGGTGAGAAGCTCTGCATACCATCTAGGAGAACCGCACCTGAGAGGTGAGAGGCTCTGCATACCAGTCATAGGAGAACCCAGCACCTGGAGGTGAGAGGCTCTTCATACCAGTCATAGGAGAACCCGGCACCTGAGAGGTGAGAGGCTCTGCATAACAGTCATAGCAGAACCCGCACCGGGAGGTGAGAGTGCTCTGCATACCAGTCATAGGAGAACAGGCACCTGGGAGGTGAGATGCTCTGCATACCAGTCATAGGAGAACCCGGCACCTGGGAGGTGAGAGGCTCTGCATACCAGTCATAGGAGAACCCAGTACCTGGGAGGTGAGAGGCTCTGCATACAGTCATAGCAGAACCCAGCACCTGGGAGGTGAGAGGCTCTGATACCAGTCCATAGGAGAACCCAGCACCGGGAGGTGAGAGGCTCTGCATACCAGTCCAGGAGAACCCAGTACCTGGGAGGTGAGAGGCTCTGCATATCAGTCATAGGAGAACCCAGTACCTGGGAGGTGAGAGGCTCTGCATACCAGTCATAGGAGAACCCAGTACCTGGGAGGTGAGATGCTCTGCATACCAGTCATAGGAGAACCCGGCACCTGGGAGGTGAGAGGCTCCGCATACCAGTCATAGCAGAACCCACACCTGGAGGTGAGAGGCTCTGCATACAGTCATAGGAGAACCCGGCACCTGGGAGGTGAGAGGCTCTGCATACCAGTGATAGGAGAACCCAGCACCTGGGAGGTGAGAGGCTCTGCTACAGTCATAGGGAACCGGCACCTGGGAGGTGGAGAGGCTCTGCATACCAGTCATAGGAGAACCCGGCACCTGGGAGGTGAGGATGCTCTGCATACAAGTCATAGCAGAACCCAGCACCTGGGAGGTGAGAGGCTCCGCATACCAGTCATAGCAGAACCCAGCACCTGGGAGGTGAGAGGCTCTGCATACCAGTCATAGGAGAACCCGGACCTGGGAGGTGAGAGGCTCTGCATACCAGTTGAAGGAGAACCCAGCACCTGGGAGGTGAGAGGCTCTGCATACCGTCATAGGAAACCCAACCTGGGAGGTGAGAGGCTCGGACATGTATGCAGAGCCTCTCACCTCCCAGGTGCCGGGTTCTCCTATGACTGCTATGCAGAGCCTCTCACCTCTCAGGTGCTGGGTTCTCCTGTGACTGGTATGCAGAGCCTCTCACCTCCCAGGTCCTAGGCTTAGAACCTGGTTTGTTTGTGAAGGAAAACAAATCCAGAATCCTTTATTAATTAATATTTAAAATGAACAAATATTTTAACCTAGTGAGGCCCCCATATTTGCCGGGGACCTCCCAGGCAAATCTGGGGGGCCTCACTAGGTTACAATAGTGAATGTGGTACCCTGCAGTGAGTGACGGATTTCCCACTAGGCCCGATAGGCCTGGGCCTAGGGTGGTAAAATATTTGGGCGGCATACAGAGGCCTTGCTCTCTTCCCCACCGATTGCCGGGTATTGAGAAATACAACTCTGTATTCCACGTTCTTTTTGGGGAAGTGTGACAGAGAAACGCAAACACAAGGGAATTAATATGAAAAAATCAGACTGTTGTTACAATACAGTACACACAGCAATAAGATAACAAATTACATTACATGTTACAATTCATGGGGGTCTCTGTAAAAGTCTCTTACCCCCTCCTTCGCCCTGCCCCCCTCCTTCTTCTGTAGCATTGCGGCATCAAATAACACTGCAATGTCATAGAAACCCGTGGTAACATGGCGTCACTGCAGGAGGCGGAGGTCCGGGTTAAGTGCCTATGGGTGGCAAAGTTTTAAATCCGCTACTGCCTGTTGGTGGGCCTGTAGGGGAGCTTTAATGGCGCTGCGCCCCTCCTGCCTGCTCCCCCAGGTGCTCGTGCCCCCCTTACTTTTTAACCGGCGTCAAATGACGCCGCGGGTGACATCACATGACCCCGTTGCCATGGCGAAGGGCGTCAAATGACGGTACAGGGTCTTGTGACGTCGCAGGGTCATTTGACGCCGCATTGTCATGGCGACGTGGCACAACAAGGCTACTGAATCCCGGTAAGTAGGTTATAGAGGCTTCGCGCGATCCCCGGCATTTAATTTAAGTGCCGTGGGGAAGAGTGTGGGGCCTCTGCAATCGGCCGCCCCCCCAAAAAAAATCCCCCAGTTTGCGCACCCCTGCTACACTGTAGTATAAACAACTTTAAAACAGCAATCTGTGCAATAATTGTTATTTTGTTGCCCTTTGTAGCGACTGGTCCTCCTTTGTTGAGTCCTTTTTGTCAGAATACCGAGCTTTTGGAACATCCTTTCTTCATGTGCACTGTCTGGTATTGACGTATTTTTTCATGTTTTTCTTTGCACAGCCAAACGTTGCCCGATGTCCTCTCAATGCCCGGAGCCACCCACCTCGATCACTACTTGTATAGATTCCGCAGGACCAATCTGAGTCAGATAGTACAGTCTGCTCTGAAGCTGAAGCACGAGGAGTGTGAGCTGCAGAACGCGTTGGAGCAGGCTGATGACTGGCTACTGCGATTAAAAGCTATGGCAGAGGAGGTAACAAACTGGGGCGAGGGCACAGACCTGCAGAAGCCCTCATAGCCTTCCCGGTTTGCTATGTGAGCAGAAGATAACATCTTAGTCATGTTCTGACATTTATGGGAAACCGGGCTAATGCCAGAAAGTACGGCGTTGTTTCATCACTTAAACCAGAGTGGCGTTATAACGGCCATTATATACATAGGCAAGATAAGCTAAACCAACATGGAATTGGTGATAAAACTACAAATGACACATTTAACTACATATTAAACCCTTAGTAGCCCAAGTGGTCAGCTATTTATGGGATTCCATGACTAGCTGACCACTAAGGGCTATAAATGGGTTAATACTTAACTACAACTACACTACCTGACCCCTTTGGCTACCTAATTGGCTACTAACGTATTGCCATTCAATGCCTTACTAACCGCTAAGGCAACCAAGGGGTTAACTCATACCACCACTTACCTCTGGGTCATAACCTCCCTCCCTGGGTAACTACTCCAACACCCACCTCCCTTGTCCCACCCCCCCAAGAAACATCACCTCCGTACCCCCTAGAGTAATGGCCAATAGCCATATTAGCCAAATGTGGCTAATAGGGCTTTTAGCAGCTATAAGTACAATAAAATGAAACATTAATAATACTATATGTATTATTCATTATGTACCATATTAAAAGCAACCATTGTAAACATTAACCCATTGATTGTCACTGTGGGTACCTAGGCCCTCTCAATGGGAACCTTGTGCATCTTTGCGATGGGATGCGGGGTGCACCTTTCAGCCGTTTCCTGGGCCACTCCAGGAAGAGAAGTCTCAAGTTTGACAGTATACAGTGTTTGCAACAGGAATCTGCTCTGAAAGACAGCCCTTGGTACACTGGCGACACACTTTATTCGAGCTGGGCTAGTCCCACGAATTCGGGTATACCCGGGTGTATTGAGGTTTGTGACTGTTTTCTGCCCGAGTGCATTGAGGTATTTTCCAAGCAGGGATTGAAGCATTTTATTCCCGCTGGCTGCAATACTGCACAGTATATATATATATATACTGCATTACAATTCATGAATTTATGCCATCTGGTAGACACGCGAAGCATTGCAGCCTATTAAATCCTAATCATTATCTTTTAACAGATCAGCCGCCCGTCAGCCAGGCATGAACCCAGGCTTGGAAGGCAAACACAACGGGGCTTGTCAGAGGTGAGGAGCGGCGCGTTCCAGGTATCTGCCAGGTACATACCGGGTATTTGCTCGAATAAAGTGTGTCGGTGCAGTAAAGCATCCTTAGAAATAAAAGTGCACACGCTAAAGATACAGGATCTAGGTCAGGAATAGGTGGTCCTCCAACCTTTGCCAAATGTGGTGAGCTGGAAGGTGGAGCCGAAGTAATTTTAAATGAAGACAAGAGAGATCTGGGCACGTTGGATGTTGGCCTCTCGAAACTTTTCCACCATTGGCAAGTGGCTCTGTGTTGTGTTCGGGGCTCTATTTAGATAATCCGAAACATTAATGATGCCTGTCTACATTGCGGTTCCTTTTTCCATCATTTTCCAATTTTCATCTGCATTCTGTTATGTGTTTGTTGGAAAGGAGCACTAATAGTTTGCGAATTCCCCGTTTTCAGCCGCAGAACAGCCTGCCAGATATAGTGATTTGGATGCTACAGGGAGACAAGCGTGTGGCTTACTACAGAATGCCAGCTCGAGAAGTCCTGTTCTCCAGGAACGGGTCCAGATTCTGTGGCAAGAACTGCGGGAAACTTCAGACAATATTTCTAAAAGTAGGTTTCTTTTTCTGCTTCTCTCCACTTGCAAGGCTTGAAATACACGTGTGTTGGTATAAACCTGACCGCGATTTTGCTACCAGTGGGATTGTAATATTGAGATCTGAGTCAAATCAGCACATGCTGGTTCAGGGGTGGGAAAATCTAGTCTTCAAGGGACACCAACAGGTCAAGTTTTCTGGATATCCCTGCTTCAGCACAGGTGGCTCAATCAGTCCCAGCAACAGAACAGGTGGCTCAATCAGTCCCAGCATCAGAACAGGTGCCTCAACCAGTCCCAGCATCAGCACAGGTGATAGTCTTCGATTGAGCCACCTGTGCTGAAGCAGGGATATCCTGAAAACCTGCCCTGTTGGTGGCCCTTTGAGGACTGGAGTTTCCCCACCCCCTGCCCCTATGCTAGTTACATCTTTCGGACCTTTGCTGATTTGAGGTTCTGAAAGCTGGCGGAAAAAAGTAGACACTTTCAAAATTGTATCGCAAACGTTTTGTTGATCTGCAATTAACGTTTGTTAATGTTTCCCGATTGCGTAAATAAAAAAAAATTACACAGCGCCAACCATTTCTCTAACCCCAGCATTAATTTCACTGGAATTCATAAGAATCTCTTTTAACCCGGAGAGTCCACCAATAAATCAGGTGCGCGTGCCAGGTAAAGACGCAGGTTTAAGCGCTAAAACGTGTATATGTTTAAGGCCTCGTCCAGGCAGGGAACGGGTGCGCTCGCGCTCCAGCGCTGCGCCCTGCTCGGCCGCGCTTTTCCTGGCCGGCTAGGTGCGCGGGCGTCTGGGGGCGCGGCCCCGGCGTCACGGAGCTGGTTCGCCCTCATTGGGCGAACCGCTCACGGGACGCGCTTGCGAGCAGCAAAATCAATTTTGCTTGCTCGGCAAGCGGCTGAGCGCCGAGCAGGCGCGCCGCCCACTCACGCAGGCCACGTGCATTGTCGCAACGTGTCTACCGTGAGCGTGCGCGCCCGCTTAGCACCACCCTGGATGAGGCCTTATATCAGTGATTTCCAACCTTTTTTGTTTGGAGGAACCCTTGAAGTATTTCGAAAATCCTCGGGGACCCCTATCGGGCTGACACATAATAGGTTCGACAGGGGTCAGTCACAAATGTCACACCTCACGAGCCACCTCTATTTCCCACCCTCTACCCATGTTTTTCTCTCCCATCCGTCTCACTCACTCTCCTCCCCTCTCCCGCCTCGCATGTATTCATCCCTTGCGTCTCACTCTTACTCCCTCTTTTCCTCACTCACTCCCTCCCGCCCCCTCCCTTCTCTCACTCGCCCCTACCTTCCGTCAATTACCCCACCCGCCCCTACCTTCCGTCAATTACCCCACCCGCCCCTACCTTCCATCAATTACCCCACTCTCACTCAATCCACCGTACAATATACATAAAAACCCTACCCCCGCGTCGTGGGGGGGATGTCTGTGGTCTGTAGGAGGAACCCCTGAGACTGTTTCAAGAAGCCCCAACCCTGGTTGGGAATCACTGCCTTAGGCCCAGGACATAGTGAAATCAGCGTCGCTGAGGCGGGCTGAGCCGCGCTGAGCCGCGCTGAACAGATGCACAAAGCCCCTGCATCTGTAATCAGCGCGGCAATAGTTTCTCCCTCCGCATGCGTGCTGATGCGTGCGGAGGCTGAGAAACTTCCCCGAGACAGGCAAGTTTGAAAATTGTCACTCCAGGAAGCAGAGGAGCGGTCACGTGACCGCTCCCATCCAATGGGGCTGCAGCCGGTCCGGCATTGTAACTACAGAGCCACCAGACAAGACAGAGGCAGCACAGAGGTGTGTGCATGTGTATGTGTATGCGTGTGCGTGTGCGTGTGCATGTGTGTGCATGTGTGTGCATGTGCATGTGTGTGTGCATGTGTGTGTGTATGTATGTGTGTGCGTGTGTGCATGTGCGTGTGTGTGCGTGTGTGTGCGTGTGTGTGATGTATGTGTGTGAATATATTTATCAAACTTGCACAATGTTAATAAATAATTTATTCTCACAACATGTCTTTTTTTTACATTTTTAAAATATTATATAATATACACACCCAGGTTCCCCAGTGACACACAAACACACAGACCACTTCAAAGTGACACACACACACACACCCACACACAGCTACCAAGTGACACATACACACAGTGATACCCGCCTCCCAAGCGCGCTTGCTGTCTCCTCTAGAGCGAGCGGCAGCAAGCAAGAGCGAGCAACAGCACTAAAGTGTTTACTATGTCCCAGGCCTTATATGGAAACATAACGCTGACGATTCTTGGCAAATACCATGTGATTTTGTTTCCAATGTTGTTCTTGCACATGGAATAGACTGACGTTCACACATTTATTGACATGCTGCAATTTCAGGTTGGGGGCTTCGGAGCGTACGATACACTGACCTCATTTTATATGCATCCAAAGATAATGTTAAAAAACAATGGTATTAGAAATATTAGCGTTTCAGTGCTCAGGCCCCTTTCTTCTGTATTCTTGGGAAGGCGGTCTTATTATTCATTGATAATGTACCCAATGTATTCACGGTGGATTTCCTGATCATCGTTTGCTATGAGCTCCCTTGTTTGAATAACTAGCCCTCTTGCTCTATGTCGCCCCCTGGCTGGGATTCTGCAGCATAACTTGATGAACTCTTGCTTATCTGCGGCTCTTGGGTGATCACGTCTGCTTCAGCGGCCAGTGCCTGCAAAGGAAAGGGGTTTGCACAGTGTCATCTCTTGCACACATTGAGCATTCACTACGCTCATGCCTTGTGCTCATTTGCACATCCGTCTGTCTTTCCCAGTTACCGCAAGAAGGGAACAGGTGCTCAAAGATGCCGGCGCAGGTTCGAGTCCAGCTGTGGTTCGGCATGTCTGTGGATCAGAAGGAGTTTAATCAGTATGCGGAGGGGAAACTGTCTGTCTTCGCTGAAACGGTGAGTCAGGTTTCTATATGAGTTTCCAGCGTGTTAAGATTTTGAATTACAACCTTTTATTCATCTACGTGAGATTATGTCATGTAACATACATAGGGCAAAATAATGACTATACGCAGGGAAATGACCATGAGAATGCAGTAAGACAGGGGCGGCCAACTCCAGTCCTCAAGGGCCACCAACAGGCCAAGTTTGAAGGATATCCCTGCTTCAGCACAAGTGGCTCAAGCACCGGAGTATTACTGCTGCGGGGGCGGGAGGGGGTTAATTTGGGGACATGGACCTCCCGCTTCTTGATCGCAGCAGACACTGTCACCAGTAGGTCACCTGTAGGTGCCCAAACTGTCTTTATCTGTCATACAATGACAAAATCACCATTCTCCTCATTGTGACTCAAACACGCAGAACAGCTGTAGGCGTAAAATAGAAAAAGCAGCCCATTGGTGTTTGGTGGAAGTACTGTATTGTGTTCAGATGGTCGGGTGGCAGAATAGCTCTGCTTTATTAGCAAACCCACACATATTTACGTTCACTTCCGTTATACAGAAAAAAGAGGTCCGCAGCCCAGGAGATCATCTCCACAGTTGTGCCCTGGACACATATAGTATTTACCTTCAATGAGGGCTATTCATTAATCTGCGACCGTGCCAATCGGGGAGCTGTCACACGGACACTCCCAGTACCTATAAGGGTGTTCCCATGCGATAGTGCCCTGATTGGCACTATGAGAGTTTAACAAATAAGCCCAAATATGTGTTGGAGAGGCTGGAACTCCCCATTAGTCACAGGTCAATGACTCCAGTCGTGTGACTGCTTGAGAACACAAGGGTTGAGTTGTGTTGTTATATTGCACTGTGTAAATGTAACAGGAGATGGTTAACCTTCTAGATGTATTTTACAGTACGAAAACCAAACCAAGCTGGCCCTGGTGGGGAGCTGGGGGACGACGGGGCTTACATACTTCAAGTATTCGGATCTGACTGGAAAGATCAAGCTCCCCAAGGACAGCTTCAAGCCCTCCGCGGGGTGGAACTGGGCCGGCGACTGGTGTATCAGCCCCGAGAAGACGTGAGTGCAGCTAGTAAAACGAGAATGTGTTTTGTACGGTCAGCTCTGACATTCCAGCTTTCTCTGGATACCCTTCAGCATCGTAAATCCTGACCAATTAGCCCAATCAACATGCTCCACCAGAAAATGCTGGGCAGCCGTAACCGTGGCAGAACGTTCCATCCGTGGAATGTCGGGTCCAGCAGCATGTAGTGTTAGGAATATGTCCTATAGAATTGAAAATTCACAGAGCACAATTTTTCTGAATTATTGATTTTTTTTTTTTGTTGGATAACTTTTCGACATAAACCCTCCTTTTATTTTAAAACCCGGAGCCAGCTGATACATTGTTCTGTGAAGGCACAGCAGGCCCCCATTGGGACGGCTTGGTGTAATTGACTATGTAAGCATTTTCCTGCCGATGTCCTTGGCTCTGAGGAAGCTTCTTGAGAAGTTCCTGTGCTGAAGGGAAAACACCAGTTTCTGAACCACACACATGGAATTTCCAAGGGCTTTATCTCAACCTCCCAGTTTGTGCCAAGTATTAGATTACCACAATTCACATACCGCTTTCTAAACGTAAATGAGCAGGTGGCACTGCTGGGTTAACAGTATAGTGGCCAGATACAGCATCTTCTGGACCCTTGACTCTTTTCATCATCCGTTTGGCTTACTGACGCCTTTGAACACTTGGATGTGATGGGGGCATTGAAGCATTGCTCTGAGCTCATTGGATTGTTGATAAGTGGTAGACATGCGCAGGTCACAGAGTACTCAAAGAAGTCTTATTATTTAGACACCACAGACAGCTGGATAACGGCGTTTAGGTTGCCACAAGCGAAGTGAGTGTTGCCATATAGAAAGTTTCTGTCTGTGTACTGGTCTGTCTGTGGCAACACATTATTTGTGAAAGTAATAAAGCCCTTAAAGGCTGAGAATCCACAGAACTTATTTATTTATTTATTTATTTATAAAATATTTTACCAGGAAGTAATACATTGAGAGTTACCTCTCGTTTTCAAGTATGTCCTGGGCACAGAGTAAAACAAAATAATACATGGTTACAAATACAGTTACATAAATGAACAAGGTATACATTATATACAAGACATTGCATGCACAGTTAAAGAAAATATATATTATGAGCGTATGAAACAGTTACAGACCAGATTAAAGTGTGAGACAGCCTTAGATTTGAAAGAACTTAAGCTGGTGGTGGATATGAGAGTCTCTGGTAGGTTGTTCCAGTTTTGGGGTGCACGGAAGGAGAAGGAGGAACGTCCGGATACTTTGTTGAGTCTTGGGACCATGAATAGTCTTTTGGAGTCTGATCTCAGGTGATAGGTACTGCATGTGGTAGGGGTGAGGAGCTTGTTCAGGTAGCTGGGTAGCTTGCCCAGAAAGTATTTGAGGGTGAGACAGGAAAGGTGAACTTTGCGCCTAGACTCTAGTGATGACCAATCTAGTTCTTTGAGCATTTCGCAGTGATGTGTGTTGTAGTTGCATTGGAGAACAAAACGACAAATTGAATTGTAGAGGGTGTCAAGTTTGCTAAGGTGGGTTTGAGGAGCCGAGCCATATACTATGTCTCCATAGTCAATAATTGGCATTAGCATCTGCTGTGCAATACGCTTTCTGACCAGGAGACTTAGGGAGGATTTGTTCCTGTAAAGTACCCCTAGTTTGGCATAGGTCTTGGTTGTCAGGGTATCAATGTGCATCCCGAATGTTAAGTGGGAGTCAAACCATAAGCCCAGGTATTTAAAACTAGTGACAGGTGTTAGGGTGGTGGTAGCGTTGGTTCTAATCAGGAGCTCAGTCACTGGAAGCTTTACAAATTTAGTCTTGGTCCCAAATACCATTGTTACAGTCTTGTCAGTGTTTAAAAACAGTGTAATATGTTCTGAATTACTGTGTAATGCAGGGGTGGGCAACTGCAGTCATCAAGGACCACCAACAGATTGAGCCACCTGTGCTGAAACACGGTTATGCTGAAAACCTGACCTGTCGGTTGCCCTTAAGGGCTGGAGTTGCCCACCCCAAGTATAATGCATCCTCCAGTGCAGTATCAGCAGAATGTATCAGTGACCCTCCGAGCCTAAGGTGTGAGATATGAATCTGTTAGACTAAAAGGTTTTTAGTGAGACACAATAATACTTAAGACAATACACTGTACAGTAGGTGTGAGCAGCTAATGTGTCCCTCACGCCCTGAAGCACTTAACTAATCAGTAACACACATGATGCACAGCACATTAAGAATGCACATTGCAAAAAAAGGTCACTTAAAAGGTACAATCCTACATGGGCACAGGTCCACAAAAGGGTGCGTAGGGTCGGCAGGTGTCCAGTATTGAACTGGACTGTCCTGTATTTGGACACTCCTTTCAGTACAAAATGAGAGGTAATACTGGACATGTATGTCTATACCGGTATTACCTCTCCGGACATATTGATCTGACCGGCTTGTGGGACACGGGATTTCCCAGAGCAGGGAGCGAGCAGGGCTGTTGCAAGGGGGCTGGGAAGCTTCCTCCATCCTTATTGGCTGCGGCTGGGTAATGCAACCAATCAGGAGGAGGTGTCAGGAGCCTGGGGGTGGGTCCAAGGAGAGGAGAAAAGAGCATGGAGCAGAGCGAGGTGTGTGTGTGTGTCGAGCGCGTGTTGAGTGCGTCGCACCTTTCACCATTGTGTGCAGTATTGTTGGAGCAGCCACCTGGCCACCCCCGGTGCTACACGTTATCACGTTTTAATTCCCATTCATGTGAATGTTATCACAAGTTCTTCATGTGAACGGGACCTGAGATGGGCGAAAGCTTAGCACCCTTTTGTGGATCCTGGGCCGTAGTCGGCCAGTTTATTTTTTTAGTGGACCTCTGGATCGGGAAGTGTTTGTCAATCCAGTGTTTTCATTCCCCTTATCCCACCCGTCCTTATCAGAAAGCCAATAGAGATAAGGGGAGGTTAGGAGGGGGCACTCTGGCTGCACTTGCTGATCACACAGTGACATCACACAGAAGGGAGCAGCCATAGTCATACGTTAAAACATTAATTAAAAATACTCATAGGTGTCGGCTTTGGGTAAAAAGGTATCAATTACCCAGAGGAGATCCCTAAGGCACGTTCTATAGTGCCGGGCGCGTGCTACGCCGTGCGCGCGCGCGCGGATTTTTAGTTGCCTGACGTTAGTCAGCCTTTCTATAGATGTGCCGCGCGCGCACGGCGGGGAGAGGGGAGCCGACAGACAGCGGCGAAGATGAAGAAATTAATCTTTTCGCGCCGCTGCCTGCGCTGAAATGTATCTATTGGTGTGTATGTGTGTATGTATGTATGCGTGTTTGTATGTGTGTATGTATGTATGTATGCGTGTTTGTATGTATGTATGTATGTATGTGTGCATGTGTGTGTGTGTGGGGGGGGGGTGGGTAAATAAATGCACACACAAAAAAAAAATTTATTAAACTTTTTTTTTAATTTTAAAAAATCTTACTTACACTCACACAACATACATACACGCATATACATGCATATAAACGCACATACACGCATATACACTTACCTGCAGCTCCCGGCTCTACATACACGGAAAGCATGCGGCACGTGCACGCGCGTTCGCATAGGAACGCGCGGCCGCACGCTGTATAGAACGGGCCTTACTCATGTCCCTGGAATGAGGTCCCTTTGCACCTCGGTGCCTCGGCTTGGCTATTGGCGGATACCAGTATGAGCGCTTGGTAGAGAACCCCGTGCGGGAGATTTTCCCATTGCTAGATCGCTCTATGCAGTGCGCCTTCCCGCGGTCATGTTATATGATATGCTTTTCTACTTCATTCTCCTCCCCAAATTTGTTTCACCTGAACAATTTGGGATAATGTGCGCACCCTTCACGGGGCTGGATTGGACACGTTTTCGCCCCTGTGGTATTATTTTGAAGTGCGTGTGTTTGTTATTCATTGAAATGTTGGCGTACTTTGCGATGCCTTGTAGGGACCCACGTGAGAGCTTGTCGCAGATAAAATGAGTGTACAGAGTTTTTTTTTTTAAACCTTTCTGGTCTCTTCTTCAAGCGTCTCATAATTGGAAGTATTACTCTTGTAACCAACTGAATGATACAATGCAAAATGTATAGATACTAGTACGAGGTGGCCAACGGGACAGGCTTTCAGGATATCCCAGCTCCAGCACAGGTTGCTCAGTCCAGTGGCTTCCCTGGAGAGCGGTACGGCGAGCGTGGAAATCTGATCCCCTTATTGTGGCTCCATCACAAATGAAAGCAGAGGCAACATTTTCAGGCTTTCAGAAATACCTTAAAATAGTGGATCTCAATTCAGGCCTCAAGCCCCCCCCCCCCCCCCAACAGGACAGGTTTTCAGGATATCCCAGCTTCACCACAGGTGGCTCAATCAGAGGCTCAGTTGAAGACTGAGCCCCTGATTGAGCCATTTGTGCTGAAGCAGGGATATCCTGAAAACTTGACCTGTTAGGGGGTCTTGAGGACTGGAGTTGATGCCCCTGCCTTAAAATAGTTAGGGGCTAATTCTATGTGCAATGAAGCTGCCGATCGTGTCGGTTTCAGCCAAAATCACCATTGGCCCTTATACTTGTCTTGCTTAAAAAGGCATCAGCTGCTAAGGGTTAACCTCTTAAACCGTTAGTTTGGTCATGCATAGGACTGTACCCCTATGCCTGTGGCAGGGAAAAGGTTAAAGTATCCTGTGACAGCAGCAATGCGACTTCCCCTGTGTATCTGATTTGTGTATGTAAAGCTTGTGACAATGTATCATTCTACATTCGGAGGCCTCGTTTGTAGTGCGTGACGTCACGCGCCAAACATGCGCTGGAGGCATCCGGCGGATGCGTGGTCATGACGTCACAGGAGCGGTTCGCCCACATTGGCTGAATCGCTCACGTGACACAGCCGTGACGCGCCCGTCGCCCGGCAAGATCAAATTCAGGGGTCTGTTTCAAATTTGCGCGCTTGGACGCGTCTGTCCCGCACTCAGTCGCGCGCGTGCTCAATTGAAAACATGACTTTGTTTTGGCGGTGCGCGGCGTCATGCGCACGCGCACCGCCATTATAATCACGGCCTAGCCTAAGCTGGCAATCGTTTGGCGCTCCTGTTATAAATCTGTCACAATCCTGATTGTGTGTCTAACATAATGGCCGCCATTCAGTTTCAATCCATAGTTAGTGTAACTCAGCAGCTACAATGTATCCTTATATTACTACGGTAACATTATTTATTGTTACAGTTTGCAGCTCAAACTGCTGGAAACATTGGCAACAAATGATCATAAACAGGAAAGTGCTGCAAAGATCTTGCACAGCTGGGGAGGTGGCTAAATCAAAGGATGCTTTAAAACATTAAAAATGGCAAGATTGGAATAATAAATAAATAAAAACAACAGTCGCTTATGTAATAGTACAGAACTGATTTATTTTTAAAAAACCATAAGATTTCAGGTTTTGCTGCTTGAATTGCTCGGCTCATTGAGAGTGACAGCCAGGCTTGCATTGCTGTGAAAATGCCCAATTTTGGCTCGAAAGTATCATAAAAATGTTAATAGTTTTTGTGGGGAAAAAAACGTTGCCAAAGTCTTAAAGCATTCATCAGGACGGTGAGAGGAGGCACTTTTCAGCGGTTGCTGGCAGTTGCGATAAAGGCGATTACTTAACTTCTTGTTTTTTTCTCGTTTCAATGACTTAATTTAAATCATTTCACGAGCTTTCTTGTCAGCCATAACAAGGGGGGGGCTCAACTCCAATCCTCAAGCCCCTCCAACAGGTCAGGTTTTCAGGATATCCCTGCTTCAGCACAGGCCTCAGTCGAACCACTGGCTAACTGAGAGCCACCTGTGCCGATGCTGGGACTGATCGAGCCACCTGGGTTGAAGCTGGGACTGATTGAGCCAGCTGTGCTGAAGCAGGGATATCCTAAAAACCTGACCTGTTGGAGGGGGCTTGAGGACTGGGGTTGAGTACCACTGATCCATAGCAAGCACCTCAATCTGTGAAAGAATTGGACATATTTTAAAGAGCTCGACACATCATGTCATTGTATTAGCATTTAAATGTGAGCTCCTGGAGGCTGTTACCGGCACTTTATTTAATAACGCTGTTTTCAGTTGTGATCGTCGTCACACATTCCATTGACAATAGTGATAAGTGACATGTCATAGACACCTTACGGTAAGGAGACTCTCAAATATCAAACGCTGACTCAATATGGGGAGACAATGACCAGAGAAATAGGAATCCATGGTGCAGAAGGGATTTAAGCTAGAAGAATTTTTAGTGAATGAGATTTAAAAAAAAAAAGACATACAGTATGAAGGCAAGTGATCTTAAAACTCTCCTGGTGGTTGGAGTATTTTGGAGAAATACAGCAAATAAGAATCCCACGTTGTGAGCACAGTCACACGTCTCAGACAGGTCTGCAAAGCTGCCTTTCCCCATTATCTCTTAGCATACCCTGCTTCCACTGGAGCCAGGGATTCTGGGTAATGACATTCAAATGAGCACAGTGTGTCACTCTTTGCTTCTTATCCATTTTAACACGGTCCCCTGTAAGCGTACACCTGGTGTATTACACAGCGTTTCCGCACAACCCGGGTTAAAGAAGTGTAGAGCCAGTAACCCTACTCACAGAAAGCTGTTTCAACGTCCTAATTCTCGTCCGTGTGACGCTGGAAGTGGTTATAAATCACACACACACAAAATACAGTATCTTAGATTTTAAGATCACTGCTCTGAAGAACTTACAATGTAAAATCTTTTTGTCCAAAATACTAACGCGATACTGCTAGTTCGGGAAAAGATACGTTCATTTATCCGGGAGACTTCAGAGGATGGTGCAAATCACGCGGTATTTGGGTAGCTCTGAAAAGCTTAAGCGTTAAGTTACTTTGCCAATGAAAGGGATGAAGTGGTCACACGCTGGGATCGATGTCATTAAAATACTACGTGAAGCTGTCCATGCCTTCGTGTCCTCACACCTGGAATACTGTAATGCCCCCTACCTGGGTATTCCGGAGAAAGCGCCACCTGCAGCTGGTGCAGAACGCTGCGGCCAGGTGGGTAACTAACCAGACCCGTTCTTGCCACTTGACACCTGTTCTCCGTTCTCTGCACTGGCTGCCTGTAGGTGAATTTATTTTGCGATTGGCTTGTGGACATTCAAAGCCCTACATGCCCAGCGTCCCAGCTATCTGAGAGAGCTTCTATTTCCCTACACTCCCATCCGCTCACTTCCATCTGCAGGTGAGGGACTCCTAACAGGTCTCAGAATCTTGTGACTTCCTTTGGCGCCCGAGCTGTTGGCCGCGCTGCTCCCACTCTCTGGAACAGTCTGCCTCGTACAGTCCGAGAGGCCCCCTCTCTGGGAATCTATAAAACAGGCTCAAGACCGACCTCCTTACCCAGGCATTTTATTAATGAACCACAACCTGTCCGACATTTAATAGCTACAGTACCGTCCCATCCTGTATTGGCTACATAGTTACGTAGTTACATAGTAGATGAGGTTGAAAAAAGATCTACGTCCATCAAGTTCAACCTAATTTAGACAACAGATACTTTATCCTATATCAGTACTTGCAGTATATTGAACCAGAGGAAGGCAAACAAGAAACCCCAGAGACATATCAACCAATGATATCTCATAAGGGGAAATAAATTCCTTCCTTCCAAGAAATCCATATATCCAAGAATGTAGTATATTGTATAGTGTACTGTATTGTAACATTCATTGTGTTTGGTCTTGTTTATAACCTTAAATGTCTTCTTCTTTTTCCCTTTTTGTAACTGTGACGCGCTTTGAGTCCCATTGGGAGAAAAGTACCATAGAAATAAAGTTGTTATTATTATTATTATTATTAAGATAAGAAAGATCCAATGCTTAATCCAATATGACAAATGATTTAGTACATTGCTATGTATTTTATCCATATCCTTTCTTCATAAGTTTGGGTCATTTAGTTCTAACTTTGGCCAAAACATTTGAAGCCTTCGAGCACGTCACGGTAACCCCGTGTATGTCTACTTTTAACACGGCAGACATGGCACCGTCTTTTGATTTTACTAGGAAAAGATAGTAGGAAAAGTGCCTGTGAAACAGGTGGATCTTGTTGGAATCTCCTCATGTCCTTGGACAAGTTACTCTCGGGCGCTAAAATTACACTACTCAAAGTTTTCCGGGTCAGTGACTCGTGGTGCCTGAGAAATGGCCCATGTGCAGTGCTGTGTAAGGAAGACAATTTAACAATACATACAGAATAACTAATTCACAGGAAAACAGAATTTGATGCATGCCATTATAAAAGGTGTATTGATCATTCGCATCACTGCCACAGAGCATCCGAAATCAGAGCCGTCTCCTGTGCCAACTGAGGGGCTAACGTCTGTAATTCCCATTGGCACTTCCCACTGTGCAGCTTGGCATAAATTCTTACGAGTGCTAATGGAAGTGCCAGCTTCAGAGAGGGCATGACATCATATTATACATAGAAACCTGCCGCCTACAGGCTGCCAGAGTTATCTGTTAGAACAGGAGTGGACAACTCCAGTCCTGAAGGGCCACCAACAGGTCAGGTTTTGTGGATATCCCTGTATCAGCACTAGGTGGCTCAACCAGTGGCTCAGTTGGAAATCGGTTAAACCTGACTTGTTGGTGGCCCTTGAGGACTGGAGTTGGCTAACCCCGTGTTAGTCATAGCTAGATTAGTGTAAATTGTGAGCCGGTCTGGCGTTTATGGTTTAATAAAATATTCAGAAGGATATGAGTACTGAGAGCATAGGCATCTTAATAAGCCATTCTTTGGTGGATAAATCTATAGGAGTGGTTGTACATCAGAGGATCAACATGAGTGCTCAAAGGACTGGGATAAGGACAGTGATGACGGAGAACGCAACGCAGAGCCGGAACACGGGGCTGAGCAGGGAGATAGTGGAAGTGATTCTGACAGATAACGTTACAGGGGGGAAGAGAGTTCAAGATAACTCGTTATCTTGTTTGCTTACTTGAATAAGTAACATTGTTACTGCAAGACTGCAACGACATTATTGTGCAGGGTGTAGAAGGAAGGGCGCAGATAATTATTTTGTTCTTAGCAAGACCACAACTCTAATATAAATTACAACTTTAGAAGAGCCTCCAAAATGATAAAGGTTGGATTTATGAGGAAAGACTACCCGAATTAGGATTGCCTCAAACAATGGTTTTGTTCTTGAAGCATTTATCGCTCACCCCTTCATAATTTTTTTTTGTCTTGCACCAGGTTGCTGTATGATACGGATGCTGGTCACATGAGCTTTGTGGAGGAGGTGTTTGAGAACCAGCTCAGGTTGCCTGGTGGGCAATGGATCCATATGACAGAGGCCTACTCAGATGTGGTAAGATTTTTCTGAGAGAGCATATTAGAGCGTAGGAGAGCGTAGAACTTGATACAGTGCTTCATGGTGGTGCTTCACTTACACAGGGAAAATAAAGATAAGGGGATCCATTTATAAAAGTCTCCTGTGTACGAAACTGAGACATACTGTAAGTAGCCCAAAAGAACCCGGCCTCGCGAGAGGTTTGCTGGAGACTTCAAGTCATGGCCTTGGCATCCACAAACAAGTTGTTGAGCGAGGGTTGCTGGGATGTGCAGGGCCCGATTTCTGGAAGTGTGTGGGGGGTAGACGCAGTGCTTGATTGGTTGAGCGGGGGAGGACTGCCTCCCCCTATCGGTAGCCCTGAAAAGAACTGCCTCAAATTTATTAATTATCTACAGTTGCTTTCAGTGGCACTCGTTTTGCAGCCGGGAGAGTTAATAGATAAATAGACTATGGTTGGTAGCAGGAAACCTCCTGCCACTGTGATGAGTATGGACTACAGCATTTTCAATGCTCTTCTCTACCTGAAAGATTGCATATGTTTAAGATACGTTTTCAATAGCTACATCTTCAGATCAACAAATGGGCAACATCAAAGTATTTATTCATCTTAAAATAGGGAGCAACACTAATATTGTTTTCACTGATATATATATATATATATATGCACATAAGTGTGATGCCTCATCTGCATGTCTTAGGCAGGTCTGCAACCCGCCTTTCCCATTAGGGCGGGGTTGCAGACCTGCCTAAGACATGCAGATGGCATACAGCATATTGGATATTGCTTTCCTGTGGAGGGTTTTTGTCACTTTTTTTACTCACCATAAACTTAACTCAGTATTATGGTTTTATATATTATATATATATATATATATATATATATATAATATATATATATATATATATTATATGTAACAGTATTTCTGGCCCGGCCTGACCCACCAATCTCACATTGGCCCCTGTGGTCTAACGGTCCCATTACAGTGGATAGTGTCTGGTGGTGCAATGTTGGCTACAGGACTCCTGAGTTCCCCATGATGGGTGGGGGGGAAACCCGTCCAGACAGGAGCTGAGGTAGTGTGCTGAGTCCTACCTAGTTCCAGTGCAGCAGCCTCCACCTCATCAGGGTCCTTCGGTCACTTGGGGATGGTCCTGGCGAGGAACTCCTCTGTGGTGTTCCTCTCTGTACATTCACTCCACACATGTACACGAGAGAGGGTTGTGATTAAGAGCATCTTATTGCTTGAGGTGGGCTAGTGCCCTCCACAATGGGGTGTACTTAGCCCTCCATCTTCAGCTGCTTCCCTCCGAAAGGTACGCCTTCCCTTAATAGGTGGTTCCCTATCCCGCAGGGATCTGGCCCTGTGCAGGTCCCTGGTCACAGTTCTCTCAGGCCGCTTGTCTCTGTTGCTTGTGCTGCCGAACTCACAGCTCTGCATTCAGACTACTGCACAATGTTGCAGACCTCCATCTGCCTCTTACTGAACACAGCAGCACAGCAACAGGAACTCCACAGACTAACTTTTGGAACAGTGTGTGCCTTATATCCCCTAGGAACAGGCACATCTCTGATGTCACTAACCGTGGACACACAGCATGTGTCTCTTCCTATGAGACATATGACACCTCACCAGGGTGTGAGGGCAAACCTCCATAATTACTGCTGGCATGCCCACAACTTACCAGGCCTTACTGTCAGCAGGAGAGATGACTGCAGCCATTTTACATGACCGCTACATATATATATATGGAAACATATGTTAATATATATTTTAAATGAAGGGCCTTATATTACATACTCCAAAGTGGCCATTCCTGCCCTTTTCGGACAGTATTCCCCATCAAAGTCTGTGGGGATTTTTGGCTGAAAACAGCCAACACATTTTGATGTTAAAAACCTTTGTTTCCTGGCCTCTCATATATAGCACAATGTCACATTCAAACCACAATACAAACAGAAAATATTTTTTTTCCATTTTTCTATGGTTCTTTCCCACTTGTGTTAAATTTCAGGCGTCCTCCCCTCCCCATCCTCCCCGTCCTCCCACCATCTTCCTTGTAGTCCGCTCCCTGTCCTCCTCTCCCTCCCCGTTCCCCCCGTCCTCTCTGTAGTCCGCTCCATGTCCTACTCTCCCCATCCTCCCTGTAGTCCGCTCCACGTTCCCCTCTCCCCATCCTCCTCGTCCTCACCTCCCCGTCTTTCCTGTCCTCATCTCTCCCCTCCCCCCTCCCCCCTCCCCCTCCCCGTCCCCATAACCCCCTCCCCTCCACTCCCCCAGCTTTATTTGAGTTTTTTCTCCCCATTGTTAAATATACCACTTGTGCCAAGTATTCTTATTGCACGTGTCTTCCAGAACGGGGAGAAAGTTCTGCCTAAAGATGAGATAGAATGCCCACCAGGCTGGAAATGGGAAGATGAGGAATGGTCTACAGATATTAACCGAGCCGTTGACGAACAGGGTATGTAGCGGCACACAGAAATGATTTCATGTATTCTGCCGAAGCACAATACAGCTGGTGGAATCCATGTCCCCCCGCCAATAACCCGCATGGTCTTCTATCAATGTCTCACTCCAGCTTTATTTTTAAATCTTGCAACGTCAATCTAGCTCCTTTTTAATCGGTAAATGTTCTCCATGCGTAGAACCAGAAAAAAAAACACATGTGTTTCTTGCAACTGATCAAGTCAAAAATACTAGACTAGAGTCCAAGTATACATAGAGAAATAGGCACAAGGCCAAAAAAGCACCGCACCACAAAAAACACAAGACAGTAGAAGAGGGTGAATATAAAAAAGACGATTGAATCCACAAAAACGGAAGGTCACACTGACGTGTTTCGCTTGTGGGTGCTTTATCAAAGCTTCCGTTTCCTATGAGCCCCAGTCATCCCTCACAGGATAACTCTACCATAGAGTCCAAGTATAAACCAAATTGCCAGTGATGTCACGCTCGCCATTCTGCTGTCAGAGTGATGTCACGCTCGCCATTCTGCTGTCAGAGTGCTGACGTTGGGAAACATCTGGCAGAGAGCGGACAGAAGAGGCTGCAGTAGGTAATAGATATTGGCAGTTTTCACCACCTACCCCCAGACTGGCGTTAAGCCTATAGTATGAATATAATGGCCACTATATACATAGGCAAGATCAGACTCGCCAACCTACAGTAGAGTAGAGTCGTTGATAAAAAAATACCTAATATTAACAATGTAGAACATATTAACCCTTCAGTAGCACAAGTGGCCAGCTGGCCATGATCAAGGTTTGGTATTAACACATATTGTATGCTGCCCTGGTTTTATTTGTAGTGTGTTTATTTTTTTTGCTAACCCCTTAGGTGCCTGAAGGCGTTCCTTTACAATGCATGGGTAGCCTCACGCGTCAAAGACATTGCATTATTCTCTTCTTTCTTTGCTTCTGTATATTTGAGGTCACTTTCCCAATGGCACGATGAAATAACTATATAATACTGTGGCTCTGAGTTTTGAGCTTGCTAAGATTGTGTATGTCTAATTGAATTATTATCTGCCATATGGTTTTCTAAGAAATCCTATTACATAGCCCTCAATAAACATTTGAATTCAAATTTAACTTGAGCATTAACTCAATTTTAGCACAATTTTAACTCAAGTGTAACATTATCTCATTATTTATCACAATATGTCACATATGTTGGCACATCAAGCAGTGGTAAGGAAAACCGGAGATGTTATCTCCAAAATTACTACATTTTTGGTCACCTCGCAAGTAAACTAACATTTTTACTATTTTTGGAGATTACACATCCAGTTTACTATAGTACAAATTTGACGAAGATAAAAATGATAGAGAATAATGCGATATTCGTAAAAAAAAAAACATGCATTCCTTTTTTTATAATATTTTTTTTTTACTACGTGCGATATTTACTCGTTAAACGAAGCGTATTGAATCTAGGTCTGTGTATCAACACAAAAAGACATGTTTTCTCATACTGCATTATTTTGTTTGTCACAGATGTGTCAAATAGAATAAACTATTTGGTCAGTTTCCTTATATCTGGCTCTGATGTCTTAGAGCAGTGTTTCCCAACTTCATGCCTCAGGGAACCCCAACAGGTCAGGTCTTAAGGATACCCCTGCTCCAGCACAGGTGGCTCAGTCAAAATAACTGAGCTGCTGATTGACCCACCCGTGCTGGAGCAGGGATATCCTTAACACCTGACCTGTTGGGGTTCCCTGAGGGCTGGAGTTGGGAAACACTGTCCTAGACCATTGCTGTAGCAATCAGAGGGAAAATGAGGCACTGAGACGTCAGAATTTGTAACAACGCCTGTATCTGACTGTGACATCTCCTCCTCATCTCCCACTGACAAAGGAGACCGAGAGTTTGCAACATCTCATTTCAATCTGTGCGTCGTGTGCGTCCACAATAACCCCTACTCTAGTACTCACACACTGGCACATACGGTTCAAAACGTGGACCGTGATACACAGTATTGTCACAAAGAAATGCAAGATGAAACCTGATGCAATTTGCGTCAACTCTGCTCCAAACTTGCCTTGATACACTACCGACACACTTTATTAAAGTGTGGCCGGTACCGCAAGCCGGGAGATTTCCCGGCTTGCTAGTGGCCGCCCCTCGGCGTGCGACGCGCGGTCACGCGTCTTCGGGAGCCTGCGCCCCCTGCACGCACGTCCAGGGCTCCCCGAGGGATGGCGGCAGGGGGTTCCGGGGGACCCGGCGGACCCGGCAGCGGTAGGGAGAGCGCCCCGATCGGAGGGCGCTCTTCCGCTGCTTCGGCGCGCGCCCGTCACCCTCGGGCGCGCGCCAGGCTACTGCTGCGGCCAAGAACGGGCAAATGCTCGAATAAACTTGGCCGCAGCAGTACATCACTCCCAATGTGTTTTTACCTAAATTACAGCTGTTTAGCAAATCTGTCCCTTATTTGATCAATTACAACCAAAGATTGTATTATAATTGTGCTAAAAATAATAGAAATTGACGCGTTTGTCTCCTTGTCGCGTGTAATCAGTCTCATTGGTTTCCTTAAGGCTGGGAGTATGGCATCACCATTCCTCCTGACCGGAAACCCAAGTCCTGGGTACCTACGGAGAAGATGTATCACACAAACCGGAGGAGGCGCTGGGTCAGACTTCGAAGAAGAGACCCCAAACAGATAGAGATCCTAAAGAAGGTATGTTTGTATACTGTCTTCAGTGATAACATTTCAGCACTGCACATTTGTGGAGAAAACAGAGTTTTCTGTATGTCACTTTTTGACCCTCTCCACAACCAACTGTTCTGCCGTCAGTATCCTGGGAGCATCACGGTTTTGCCGGGATCACGAGTTGGCTCATTCTTTTAACTGTTGCTACAGAATTCCTATACTACACGGACAGCGCAGAACTGACCTATAGAATTCCTATACTACACAGACAGTGCAGAACTGACCTATAGAATTCCTATAGTATATGGACAGCGCAGAACTGACCTATAGAATTCCTATACTACACGGGCAGTGTAGAAATTACCTATAGAATTCCTATATTACATGGACAGTGTAGAAATGACCTATAGAATTCCCATACTACACGGTCAGCGCAGAGCTGACTTATAGAATTCCTATAATACAAGTTCAGCGCAGAACTGACCTATAGAATTCCTATACTACATGGACAGCGAAGAACTGACCTACCAGTATAGAATTACCTGTGCCAGTGAATTCCGGGAAGTGAATGTGCCAGCCTAGGATGGGATGGGTTGCTAATCTAGCCAGGACGGAGGAGGAACTAGATGTGATTGTCCAGTTACAATCAAATGACCTTGCCAGGGATTAAGTGAGAGCAGTGCTGGAATTGTTAATAGAGTTAGGGAATAACAGAAGGAAACCTCAGTGCCTGTGTCTATGCATTGTGAGTCTACAGCACAGGGGGTTATTTACTAATGTCTCCTGGCTGCAAAATTAGGACAAGACTCCTATTACTTTGAATAGGATTCCTTTCCTGTCATAAATATGGCGTCTGTTTTTGCTCTGGTTTGCAGCGGGGAGACTTCAATAAACAGACCACATGGTTCTTCTCACCACAAACTACAACGTGTTTGGTTAAGAAGTGGTTCAGAGTAGAGGGTGGTTGGCTTGTTTGGGCACATTGGGTCTGCCCGGTGAAGCAGGGTCCCGTGTATCACTACGAAGAGTCCAGATCAGTGTTGCTCAATCAAGGTACCATGCCGCCCAAAGACATGTAGGTTCCCCATAGGAAAACAAACTACAGTATATAGGGAATTTGTGTATTGTTGATCAAATAATTTGCATTACATTTGTAGTACAACAAAGTAGGAATTGGCAGCACAAATGTTTTGACATCACTGTAATTGTCAATGCAATATTCAATCAATAGTCACTAGGAGTAAAGGCTTTTTAAAAAAGAAAATAAGAACGTGCTAAGCATGGTAGAGGCAAAAAAATAGTTTTCCTAAAGTCTGAATAGATAGGAGATGAGATTGTAACGCACGGTATGTAGCCGCACTCGGGGAGTAATCAGGTGAGCAAGAAACCGAGACCTGATCCCAGACTGAGGATAAGGAGTTGTAAATATGTATAGATGACTAAATCAGGAGGAGAAGAGAAATTAAAACATACAGTAAAGAGAAGGGAAGGTGTCTCACATGTACCACGCTACCTGGGAAGAGAAGGGTATGTGTCTCACGTGTACCACGCTACCTGGGAAGAGAAGGGAATGTGTCTCACGTGTACCACGCTACCTGGGAAGAGAAGGGAATGTGTCTCACGTGTACCACGCTACCTGGGAAACATTGGAACAGAAGGGAATGTGTCTAACGTGTACCATGCTACTGGAAGAGAGAGAGGGGAGTGTCACCAGATCCACCCACGCTACCTGGGAAGAGAACTGAATTGTGTCTCCCGTACCACACTACCTGAGAAGAAGAAGGGAATGTGTCTCACGGTGTACCACATACCTGAGAAGGAATGTCTCCGTGGTCCACGCTACCTGGGAAGAGAAGGGAAAGTCCTCACATGTTCCACGCTACCTGCGGAAGAGAAGGGGAACGTGTCTCGTGTACCACGTACTGGGAAAGGAAGGGATGTGTCCCACGTGCACCAATGCACCTGGAAGAGAAATGAATGTGTCTCCCTTTACCCACACTAATGGAGAAGAGAAGGGAATGTGTCTCAGTGTGTACCACGCTTACCTGAGAAGGGAATTTGTCTCGTGTCCAACGCTACCTGGGAGAGAAGGGAAATGGCCTCACATGTTCACGCTACCTGGGAAGAGAAGGGAACGGTCTCGTGTACCACGCTACCTGGGAGAAGAGAACGGATGGTGTCACATGTACCCACGCTACACTGGGAGAGAAGGAATAAGTGTCTCCGGTGTACCACACTACCTGGGAATAGAAGGGAATGTGTCTCACGTGTACACACGTACCTGGGAAGAGAAGGGAATGTGTCTCACGTGTACCACGCTACTGAGAAGGATGTGTCTGACATGTACCACGCTACCTGGGAAGAGAAGGGAATGTGTCTCACGTGTACCGCAACCTGGGAAGAGAGGGAATGTGTTCACGTGTAAAACGCTTCGGGAAGAGAAGGGAATGGTTCCACGTGTACCACGCTACTGAGAAGGGAATGTGTCTCACATGGACCCCGCTACCTGGGAAGTGAAGGGAATGTGCTCTCACGTGCTACCACGCTACACTACTGGGAAGAGAAGGGAGGTGTCTCCACGTGTACACACTACCTGGGAAGAGAAGGGAATGGTCTCACGTTTTACCAACGACGCGAAAAGATGGAAATCCGGTCACCTCTGGGATACGAAAGGGAATGGTCTCGTGTACCACCTGACTACCTGGGAAGAGATGGGAATGTGTGCTCACATGTACCACGCTACCTGGAGAGAAGGGCATTTGTCTCTCTGTACCCCCACGCTACCGCTGGGCAACGAGAGGGAATGTGTCTTTACCCGCTACCCCCCTGGGACAGAGAAGGGAGTGTTTTATGTGTACCACGCTACCTGGTGAAAAGAAGGGATGTGTCTCACCTGTCCACGTACACTGGCTCGGGAAGAGAAGGGAAGTGTTTGTGTACCACGCTCAAAAACATGGTAAAGAAGGGAATGTGTGGTCTCATGGTCATTACCTAACTCTATTATTCTATGGTTTTTTATATTATACTATATATATAGTATATATATATATATACACATATATATATATATATTAATATAGATTTAACGTATTTCTGGCCCGGGCCTGACCCACCCAATCTCACATTGGCCCCTGTGGTTCTACCGTCCCCATTACAGTGTGATAGTGTCTGGTGGTGCAACGAGTTGGCTACAGGACTCCTGAGTCTCCCGCATGATGGTGTGTGGGGGAGAAACCCGTCCGACAGACAGTGAGGTAGTAGTTGTAGAGTCCTACCTAGTTACCAGTGCAGCGCCTCACACCTCTCAGGGTCCCTTCGGTCACTTGGGATGGTCCTGGCGAGGAACTCCTCTGTGGTGTTCCTCTCTGTACATTCACCTCCACAATGTACACAGACGGAGGGTTTGTGATTAAGAGCACTTATTGCTTGAGGTGGGGACTAGCTGACCTCCACAATGGGGTGTACTTAGACCTCCCTCTTCCAGCGCTTCCCTCCGAAAGGTACCGCCTTCCCTTATAGTGGGTTCCCTATGCCCGCAGGGATATCGCCCTGTGCCAGGTCCCTTGGTCACAGTTTGCTCAGCAGCTGTCTCTGTCTGCTTGTGCTGCCAGACTCACGCTCTGCATTCAGACTACTGCAACAATGTTGCAGACCTCCATCTGCCTCTTACTGAAAACCAGACCGCCATGCACAGGAAACTCCACAGCTAAACTTTTTGGAACAGTGCGTGTGCCTTATAGTCCCCTAGGAACGCACATCTCTGATGTCACTAAACCGTGTGGACACACAAGATCATGTTGTCTCTCCTAAGAAATATGAACACTACCGGGTGTGAGGGCAAACCTCCATAATTAACTGCTGGCATGCCCCACAACTTACAGGCCTTACTGTCACAGGAGAGATGACTGCAGCATTTTACATGACTCGCTACATATATATATATGGAAACTATGTTAATATATATCTTTAAATGAAGGGCCTTATATTACATACTCCAAAGTGGCCATTCCTGCCCTTTTTCGGACAGTGTGCCCCATCAAAGTTGTGGGGATTTTTGGCTGAAAACAGCCAACACATTTGATGTTAAAAACCTTTGTTTCTGGCCTCTCATATATAGCACAATGTCACATTCAAACCACAATACAAACAGAAAATATTTTTTTTTCCATTCTTCTCTGGTTCTTGTCCCACTTGTGATTAAATTTCAGAGCGTACTCCCCCTCTCCCATCCTCCCCGTCCTCCCCACCATTCTTGTAGTCCGCTCCCTGTCCTCCTCTCCCTCCCCGTCTCCCCCCGCTCCTGTGTAGTCCGCTCCATGTCCTATCTCCCCATCCTCCGTGGTCCGCTCCAAGTCTCCCCTATCCCCATCTCCTGCAGTCCTCACCTCCCCGTCTTTCCTGTCCTCATCTCTCCTCTCCCCTCCCCCCTCACCCCCTCGCCCCTCCCCCCACATAACCCCCTCCCCTCCACTCCCCCAGCTTTATTTGAGTTTTTTTCCCCATTGTAAATATACCACTTGTGCCAGTATACTTATTGCACGTGTCTTCCAGAAGGGGAGAAAGTTCTGCCTAAAGATGAGATAGAATGCCCACCAGGCTGGAAATGGGAAGATGAGGAATGGCTACAGATATTAACCGAGCCGTTGACGAACAGGGTATGTAGCGGCACACAGAAATGATTTCATGTATTCTCTGCCGAAGCACAATACAGCTGGTTGGAATCCAGTCCCACGCCAATAACCACGCCCCATGGTCTTCTATCATTGTCTCACCAGCTTTATTTTTAAAATCTTCTGCAACAGTTTGTTTTTTTTGACGGCAATTAGGCCTTTTATCGGTAAATGTCCATGCGTAGAACCAGAACAAAAACACATGTGTTTCTTGCAACTGATCATCCAAAATACCAGACTAGAGTCCAAGTATACATAGGAGAAAAGGCCAAGGCCAAAAAAGCACCGCACCCCACAAAAACAACAAGACAGTAAAGAGGGTGAATATAAAAAGACGATTGAATCCACAAAAACGGAAGGTCACACTGACGTGTTTCGCTTGTGGGTTGCTTAATCAAAGCTTCGTTTTTCCTATGAGCCCAGTATCCCTCAAGATAATGCTACCATGAGTCCAAGTATAAACCGAACATTGCCAGTGATGTCACGCTCGCCATTTGCTGTCAGAGTGATGTCACGCTCGCCATTCTGCTGTCAGAGTGCTGACGTTGGAAACATCTGGCAGAGAGCGGACAGAAGAGGCTGCAGTAGTATAATATATGGCAGTTTTTCACCCCTACCCCCGCAGATGGCGTTAAGCCTATAGTATGAATATAATGGCCACATATACATAGGCAAGATCAGACTCGCCAACCTACAGTAGAGTAGAGTCGTGTAAAAAAATACCTAATATGTAACAATGTAGAACATATTACCCTTCAGTAGCACAAGTGGCAGCTGGCCATGATCAGGTTTGGTATTAACACATATTGTATGCTGCCCTGGTTTTATTTGTAGTGTGTTTATTTTTTTGTCTAACCCCCTTAGGTGCCTGAAGGGCGTCCTTTTACAATGCATGGGTAGCCTAACGCGTCAAAGACATTGCCTAGTTCTCTTCTTTCTGCGTTGTATATTTGAGGTCACTTTCCCAATGGCCACGATGAAGATAACTAATAATACTGTGGCTTGCGAGTTTTGAGCTTGCTAGATTGTGTAGTCTAATTGAATTATTCCTGCCATATGGATTTGCTAAGAAATCCTATTTACATAGCCCCATAACACCATTTGAATTCAAATTTAACTTGAGCATTAACTCATTTTAGCACAATTTTAACTCAAGTGTAACATTATCTCATATTTATCACAATATGTCACATATGTTGGCACATCAAGCTATGGCTAGTGTAAGGAAAACCGGAGCATTTATCTCCAAAATTACTACATTTTTGGTCACCTCGCAAGTATAAACAACATTTTATCTATTTTTGGAGATTACACATCCAGTTTACTATAGTACAATTTGACGAAGATAAAAATGGATAGAGAATAATGCGATATTCGTAAAAAAAAAACATGCATTCCTTTTTTATAATATTTTTTTTTTATACTGTGCGATATTTACTCGTTAAACGAAGCGTATTGAATCTAGGTGTGTATCAACACAAAAAGACAGGTTTTCTCATACTGCATGTATTTTGTTTGTCACAGAGGTGTCCAAAAATAAATATATTTGGTCAGTTTCCGTATATCTGGCTCTGATGCCTTAGAGCAGTGTTTCCCAACTCATGCCTCAGGGAACCCCAACAGGTCAGGGTCTTAAGGATACCCCTGCTCCATCACAGGTGGCTCAGTCAAAATAACTGAGCTGCTGATTGACACCCCCCGTGCTGGAGCAGGGATATCCTTAACACCCTGACCTGTTGGGGTCCCTGAGGGCTGGAGTTGGGAAACACTGTCCTAGACCATTGCTGTACAATCAGAGGGAAAATGATGGCACTGAGACGTCAGAATTTGTACACACGCCTGTACCTGACTGTTGACATCTCTCCTCCTCATCCCCCACTGACAAAGGAGACCGAGAGTTTGCAAACCTCTATTTCAATCTGTGCGTCGTGTGCGTCCACATAACCCCTACTTAGTACCATCCACACTGGCACATACGGTTCAAACGTGGACCGTGATACACAGTATTGTCACAAAAAATGCAGATGATAACCTGATGCAATTTGCGTCAAACTCTGCTCCAACTGCCTTGATACACTACCGACACACACTTTATTAAAGTGTGGCCGGTAACCGCCAAGCCCGGCACGAGATTTTCCCGGTGTGCTAGTGGCCGCCCAGCCTGGCGTGCGACGCGCGGTCACGCGTCTTCGGGAGCCTGCGCCCGCACAGACGTTCAGGCTCCCCAGGAGGGCTGAGCAGGGTGGGGTTCGGGGGACCGCGACCGGACACGCGCGGTAGGATGGAGCGCCCCGATCGGAGGCCGTCTTCCGTCTGCTTCGGGCGCGCGCCCGTCACCCCTGGGCTGCCCCTGTGCTCCAGGCTACTGCGGCCAAGAACGGGCAAATGCTCCGAATAAACTTGCGCAGCAGTACGCCGACACATCCAATGTTGTGTTTATTCCCTAATTACCTGTTTAGCAACCCCTCGTTTAGATTTGTTTTTTATCAATTACACCCAACAAGATGTATTATATATTGTCGCTTAACTAGATTTGAGTTGCATTCCTTTGTCTCTTGTCGCGTGTAATCAGTCTCATTGGTTTCCTTAAGGCTGGGAGTATGGCATCACATTCCTCCTGACCGGAACCACAAGTCCTGGTACCTACGAAGAAGATGTATAACACAAACGGAGGAGGCGCTGGGTCAGACTTCGAAGAAGAGACCCCAAACAGATAGAGATCCTAAAGAAGGTATGTTTGTGTATAACTGTTTAGTGTGATAAAAATTCAGCACTGCACATTTGTGGAGAAAACGATGTTCTTGTATGTCACTTTTTGACCCTCTCCCAACCAACTGTTTCGCCGTCAGTATCCTGGGAGCAGCATCACGGTTTGCCGGTATCACGATAGTTGGCTCATTCTTAACTGTTGCTACAGAATTCCTATACTACAAGGACAGCGCGAGAACTGACCTATAGAATTCTATACTCAACAGACAGTGCAGAACTGACCTATAGACTAGATCCTGATAGTATATGGACAGCGCAGAACTGACCTATAGAATCCTATACTACACGGGCAGTGTAGAAATTACCTATAGAATTCCTATATTACATGGACAGTGTAGAAATGACCTATAGATTCCCATACTACACGGTACAGCGCAGAGACTTATAGAATTCCTATAATACAAGTTCAGCGCAGAAGAACTGACCTATAGAATTCCTATACTACCATGGACAGCAAGAGAAACTGAACCTACCAGTATAGAATTACTGTTCCATTGAATTCCGGGAAGTGAATGTGCCAGCCTAGATGGATGGGTTGCTATCTAGCCGGACAGGAGGAAGGAACTAGATGTGATTGTCCAGTTACAATCAAATGACCTTGCCAGGGATTAAGTGAGAGCAGTGCTGGAATTGTTAATAGAGTTAGGGAATAAACAGAAGGAACATCAGTGCCTGTGTCTATGCATTGTGAGTTACAGCACAGGGGGTTATTTACTAGTCTCCTGGCTGCAAAATTAGGACAAGACTCCTATACTTGAATAGGATTCCTTTCCTGTCATAAATATGGCGTCGTGTTTTTGCTCTGGTTTGCAAGAGGGGGACTTCAATAAACAGACCACAATGGTTCTTCTCACCACAAACTACAAACGTGTTTGGTTAAGAAGTGGTTCAGAGTAGAGGGTGGTTGGCTTGTTTGGGCACATTGGGTCGTGCTGCCGTGAAGCAGGGTCCCGTGTATCACTACGAAGAGTCCAGATCAGTGTGCTCAATTCAAGGTACAATGGCCCCAAAGACATGTAGGTTCCCCATAGGAAAACACAAAACTCAGTATATAGGGAATTTGTGTATGTGACAAATAATTTGCATTACATTTGTAGTACACAAAGTAGGAATTGGCAGCACAAATGTTTTGACATCACTGTAATGTCAAGTGCAATATTCAATCAATAGTCACTAGGAGTAAAGGCTTTTTAAAAAAGAAAATAAGAACGTGCTAAGCATGGTAGAGGCAAAAAAATAGTTATCCTAAAGTCTGAATAGATAGGAGATGAGATTGTAACGCACGGTATGTAGCCGCACTCGGGGAGTAATCAGGTGGCAAGAAAACCGAGACCTGATCCCCAGACTGAGGATATAGGAGTTGTAAAATGTAAGATGACTAAATCAGGAGGAGGAGAAGAGAAATTAAAACATACAAGTAAAGAGAAGGGAAGGTGTCTCACATGTACCACGCTACTGGAGAAAGGGTAGGTGTTCCATGACCACGACCTGGGAAAGAAGGAATGTCTCACGTGTACCACGCACCTGGGAAGAGAAGGGAATGTGTCTAGCTGTACCACGCTACCTGGGAAGAGAAGGGAATGTGTCTCACGTGTACCATGCTACCGGGAAGAGAAGGGGATGTGTCCCACGTGCACCACGCTACCTGGGAAGAGAAATGAATGTGTCTCCCCTGTACCACACTACCTGAGAAGAGAAGGGAATGTGTCTCAGGTGTACCACGCTACCTGAGAAGGGAATGTGTCTCGTGTCCACGCTACCTGGGAAGAGAAGGGAAAGTGCCTCACATGTTCCACGCTACCTGGGAAGAGAAGGGAACGTGTCTCGTGTACCACGCTACCTGGGAAAAAGGGATGTGTCCCAGTGCACCACGTCCTGGAAGAGAAAGAATGTGTCCCCTGTTACCCACACTACCTGAGAAAGAAGGGAATGTGTCTCAGTGTGTACCACGCTACCTGAGAAGGGAATTTGTCTCGTGTCCACGCTCACTGGGAAGAGAAGGGAAAGTGCCTCACATGTTCACGGCTACCTGGAAGAGAAGGGAAGGCGGTCTCGTGTACCACGGATACCTGGGAAAATAGAGAAGGGAATGGGTGTCTACACGTGTACCACGCTACCTGGGAAGAGAAGGGAATGTGTTTCACGTGTACCACACTACCTGGGAAGAGAAGGGAATGTGTCTCACGTGTACCACGCTACATGGGAAGAGAAGGGAATGTGTCTCGTGTACCACGCTACCTGGGAAGAGAAGGGTATGTGTCTCACGTGTACCACGCTACCTGGGAAGAGATGGGTATGTGTCTCATGTGTAACACGCTACCTGGGTAGGGAAGGTAAAGTGCCTCACGTGTACCACGCTACCTGGGAAGAGAAGGGAATGTGTCTCACGTGTACCACGCTACCTGGGAAGGGAATGTGTCTCACGTGTAACACGCTACCTGGGAAGGGAATGTCCCGGTGTCCGCTCCTTGTGACCTTGGCCAAGTCACTTTATCTCCCTGTGCCTCAGGCACCAACAACAGATTGTAAGCTCCACAGGGCAGGGACCTGTGCCTGTAACATTCCTATGTACAATGCTGCTCACTGCGCACTGTACTGTAATTGTGACACGCTTTTAGTCCCATTGGGACCATAGGGCTATATGAAATACAATGTATTATTATTTAGATTATTTAAAGAAGAAAGCTAGAATGTAGAATTATTTAGGTTTTATTATATTGTGTTGATAACACGACATAGAGATGCCTCCTATGAGGCATAGAGATATGTCTGGTATCCAATACATATACGCAGAGTAGCATACAGGTTATCTGTTAGATAATACATCTGCAGGGTATGGCCACATTTGGAAATGCTAAGTATCCTAAAAAGATTAGAGAACACAAAAGGATTCACATATGAGAATGTGCAAGAACCACATAAGGATCAGCAGTACCCCTTTTTTAGCTGATAACATACCATAAAACCTCTCTTTGTACTTTTCGCACCCAACTTCAATCAAAGCCTCTTTGAAGCTCCCCACAGATTCATGACAAACCAGACCCCCACATTTTGTATTTTCAACGTCAAACTGTAGCTCATTAACCCCTTAAGCACCAGAGGGATTAAAATCCCTAATATCTCATGACATGATAATGACAATGAGTTACGCTATAACCAGTGAGATGTTAGGTGAGGGAGGGTTCGGGAGAGTGAACAGTCATACACACATGCCAAGCACGGTCACCATCATCAATTGCACTCAGTTCAACCTCGTTGCCTGTAAGACTTTACAATTGGCCTTTGTTTATTGCAGTTACTGCGTCTCAACCCATGTGAAGAACACATCAAAAGTCTGCGATTTCATATTTCATTAGCCACTTGAGAATGCCAATTTCACTCTCGCGCGGTCCCACTTTTCTTTAACTAACTGTTCCTTTATTTATGAGAATCATACATTGAACTCTGCTGCCCCTACCTCTCATGGGGCCTGAAGAAAAGATGCATTATTCTGCTTCCGTAATATATGTCAGTTACACTGATTATAAGAAAATGGTTACATAGCTGGGATATAAACCCTTTTCCTGCCAGTACTGAATGCCCGGGGGGGCATGGCTGTTCCCCAGATCCTTAGCACATTCACGGTTGGGGGAAGGGGCATGGGGGATAGCTACACTCTTAGGTAAATGTTGGCTAGGGCTGGACACAAGTATCCAGCACATCCTATGATCCAGAGGCTAGCAGTGCTTAGCTTGCCAATGGGTTTTTTTTTAAGGTAGGCTCTCAACATGCACACTCTGGGTTTGTTAAACGTTACGGTGTTGTTTACAAAGAGGAGGGCACTGGGCTAGACTCTTCGTAGGCCAAATGAAATACCCATTACTATATACTAGCGCCTAAAAAGTCAACATCCTTATCCAAAATCAATTTGCTGTGCCGTTATTTATCTGGCATTGTGTAAGTAGGGTTTCAGTTTTTCCCTATCTGGAACAGAGTCCCAAGTCACCACTCTTATACATCCATCAAGACACAACAGAGGATTCCCAGTTCAACAGGACTGGGCTTTGCTATATGGTCAGGTTTTTCACGGATATTGACTTTGTAGGCGCCGGTTTAATTTTGGTTGTTCTTGTATGGGATTTGTAGCCATTTCATTGTTCCAGGCAGCCGCCTTCCTATCATTTTTAGGCACAATTGGTATTACACCGGTAGAGTTTATTACACGCTACATTATTACAAGCATTAGCGCTGAAGCACACACACCTTTTCCTGCACATTACTACATACTGTAACAAGGGAACAAAAGTTAAAGGTCTTAGATTTCTAACCTTTAACTCCTTGTGTGCTAGAGGGGCCAGATTTTACCGGCCTTGCCCTTCACTGCCAACTTCAATGCGCCCCCAACTTCAATGTGTAGCCATACAGACCCCCTGTATGAAGGGGTTAACCAAGGCAGGCATCCCATTACGCACAGTCTGCTGTGGATAAGCCTCTCTTGTGTCCTTTCATTGCACATTATTCTAGTTATTAGTCATAAACAGCGAATGAACGCTCCTGTGTTAATGTGATACTTCCCCCCCCCATCGCACAGCACAAGCCGGACGAGGCAGAAAGCGAGGGCTGGGAATACGCCTCCCTGTTCGGGTGGAAGTTTCACCTGAAGTATCGCAAGACGGACAGTTTCCGGAGGCGGCGCTGGAGGCGGCGCATGGAGCCCCTGGAGCGGACGGGAGCGGCAGCTGTTTTCGCTTTGGAAGGAGCTCTGGTAAGTGGAGAAGCAGGCTTCCCTCTGTTTGTAATAATGGTGATGTTGGTGACACAGGGCTGCTGGCCAAAGAGGTATTACACACATTAGGTGACACATTATCAGGACCCAAGATAGTCGCCTCCCCCCCCCGTTGGAATGGAATCAGACATTCAACTCATTGCAAAGAGCCGCACGAGCGTGTTCTGTGTGTGTCGCACTCCAGCCATGTGCAGTAACTGAGGCCCTATATTGTGTGCTCACCATCATTGCACTCAGTGCTTCCTTCTTTTGTATCTCTGGCGGGCAGAAAGTAGCTGTGTAAACCATAACAATTTTAGTAGCAAGTTTATTGTAATCTTCCCAGGAGTCGAGATGTGGGAATAATTCGCCGACATTCGGCTTTGTCCCGCATAGAATTCCCTGGGATGGGGAGAGCTGGGGCTCCGTGGGGTGCAGAATACACACATATATATGAGAGAAAAGATGGATGAGTAGTTAGTTATTCCTTTTCTTTCTTTAAAGCCATGATGTGCAATAAATTGAAGGTACCCCTAGTAAAGCGCAACAGCGCGAAACATGTGCGATTCCCGGTCTCCGGTTTTTACAATAAATGTTGAATTTTTTTATTGTCACCCTCTTATTTTTGTGATGCAGCGGAGGGGCTTTTTGCCTTTCTTTTCGACTTTGTCACGTTTATTTTCACGCTTCGATGTTCATGGCTTGGAGAGAAAGCTCTTCTTTAATAAAGTCCAAGTGTATAATACACCACGATATATATATATATATATAGTACAGAATATATATATATACTGCACATTATGTACTATATATATGTAACGGTCATGTAAAATGGCTACAGTCATCTCTCCTGCTGACAGTAAGGCCTGGTAAGTTGTGGGCATGCCAGCAGTAATTATGGAGGTTTGCCCTCACACCCTGGTGAGGTGTCATATGTCTCATAGGAAGAGACAACATGCTGTGTGTCCACGGTTAGTGACATCAGAGATGTGCCTGTTCCTAGGGGATATAAGGCACAGCACTGTTCCAAAAGTTAGTCTGTGGAGTTCCTGTTGCTGTGCTGCTGTGTTCAGTAAGAGGCAGATGGAGGTCTGCAACATTGTTGCAGTAGTCTGAATGCTGAGCTGTGAGTCTGGCAGCACAAGCAGACAGAGACAAGCTGCCTGAGAGAACTGTGACCAGGGACCTGGCACAGGGCCGAGATCCCTGCGGGGATAGGGAACCCACCTATTAAGGGAAGGCGTACCTTTCGAAGGGAAGCAGCTGGAAGATGGAGGGCTAAGTACACCCCATTGTGGAGGGCAGCTAGCCCACCTCAAGCAATAAAGATGCTCTTAATCACAAACCCTCTCGTGTACATGTGTGGAGTGAATGTACAGAGAGGAGCACCACGGAGGAGTTCCTCAACAGGACCATCCCCATGCGGACGCAGGGACCCTGATGAGGTGGAGGCGCTGCACTGGAACTAGGTAGGACTCAGCGCACTACCTCAGCTGCCTGTCTGGACGGGTCCTCCCCACACACCATCATGCGGGAGACTCAGGAGTCCTGTTGCCAACAGGTGCACCATCAGACACTACCACACTGTAATGGGGGCCGGTTAGACCACAGGGGCCAATGTGAGATTGGGTGGGTCAGGCCGGTTCACAAAAACCGTTACATATATATATATATATATATATATATATATATAATCAAAAAATAAATAGATGATACCGTTCTGTGGCTAACGAAATGCTTTTATTTGTGCGAGCTTTCAAGATACACTGATCTCTTCTTCCGGCGATGTTACAATGAATGAAGCAAGGATTGCTTAAAAACAGTGTCTCTTGGAATGTTATCTGTGCTGGTTCTTCCCCCGGTGTGGATGTGTTTTATGGCTACACACATACATACATACATACATACATACATACACACACACACACACACATGGGCATACATTACCCACAGCAGCTAGCCTGACCAGAAAATCTTTGAGTAAGACTGGAAGAAAAAATGCAGCATTATCAAGAAGCCGTGTATATTACAACTGTACAATGATATATAAAAAACAGAAGAAAAAAAACCTGAATGAGAGCTCTAGGAGGGCAGTAAAATAGAAGATATCGCCAATAAACCGGAGCCTGAAGTAACGGGTCACTGGAGGCAGAATCTGCCGTAATGCAGCTTGTAGTGAAGCGGAGGGCAGGAAACGCACAGATACTGGGCAAGGTAGATAGATACCTGTATGAGAAACCTCCCCGAAATATCTGCCCCAGTTCATAGCCCCGTGTCAAGACTGCGACCGGTGGGGAGTAACGCTACTCCCGATTGTGCACCGTCCTGTTCCTCCAGCTGATATATCTGTATAGGATCAGCTGCTCAGGAGAAGCCTCCGTGATCCCCAATGACGTCCGTTCGATCCAAGTCACAAATGAGCTAAAATAAATTTATAAATTGATTTGAGTTCATTTTGCTGGTGGGTTTCCCCGAATTTTTTTTCCCCCTCGGAGCCACAGTGCCTTTGATCTACCTACTTCTTCATACACAATGATACATGTCTATACACACACTACTGTACACTACCATACACATACTGCCTTCACAATATATATGCAGATGTATTTTACATAGAGCACACAATTCTTCCCCGTAGACCGTACAATCTGTGTTTTATTGGTGTGTGATGTCGAGACCGACAAGGTCAAGTGCCCAAGGTCAAAGGGAGCCGACACGTGCTGAATGGAACGACTACGTGAAACGTAGTGACATTACCCCTGTAATATGCCCTCTCCCTATACATTAATGTATGCATATCTGTATTTATATTGCGCCATCCAAGTACATAGCGCTTCACAGCAGTAATACAGGTTACACGTATAATAATACAACACATAATGGGAATAAGCACTTGAGACATAAAAGTAACATTAGGAAATGGAGTCCCTGCGCCGAAGAGCTTACAATCTACAATTTATACAAGGTGATTACGCGGAAAAAATATATTGTATATACTGTGTATGTAAACCTCATGTGCAGAAATACGGCAGAGGTTTCAACATAGGATGAAAAGCCTACAAACACACACCATGGTCACGTGGTGGTCTTGGACCTTCTTACTGCTCTTCTACCGTAGACTGGAAAATCTTACCTCATGCTATTTCTGTATAAGGTTATAATGCGCGAGTATTGAACCAGTTACATTCCAGTGGCTTCCGAGCTGGGCCAACAGAACATGAACTCTGGGGCACATGGATGCAAGGTATAAATAGCAGGAGTTAAAACAAATAATTACATGGCAAGGCACTGAATTCTGCATCAGAGGTCCCCACTTCAGAACCACAAATCCTATTTTATTAGTGTTCAAGACCCTTAGTAGTTCTGATGCCAAGATCTGCTGGAGACCAGAAAAATAGATTTATTTAACATGCAGGAAGCAAGGTTTGATTTTTTAAAAAGAACGTAACTGTTTAATATGGTCCAAGCTGAAATCCCCATTCAAAAGGCATAGGGCTGCGAGCTTCTCTGACAAAATCAATGGGGGTTCAAGCTTACCTAACAAAGAGAAGATGGCTCCCATGTCACTACTTGTAGTTGGCATATTGCTGGTGGGATAAAGGGAATTTTTTTTTTAAGACTGGAATTCCTTTTATTATCTATAGATGTTTTACACGAAACTTTTCGGACACCAGGAGTTGCGTGGTTAAAATATGTCACAACCAATAATAATAATAATATACATATATTCCTGATTATAATCAACAGAATGAAAACATTGTAAATAAGAGACGAATCACATAAGCTGTGTATGTATGTATGTATGTATGTATGTATGTATGTATGTATGTATGTATGTCTTTATTTATATTTATTTATTTGTATGTCTTTATTTATATACATGTATGTATGTATGTCTTTATTTATATATAGTAGCTCTTCACAGCAGTAATACACGTGACAATCATATAAATAACAAATAATACAAATAACAGGTCCTGGGAAGAAGTGCTTCAGACATAAAAGTAACATTTTGGAAAAGGAGTCACTGCTCCGAAGAGCTCACAATCTAATTCTACTTGTGCTATACATTTGTGAGTTCCTTGATAAGAGCAGAGTCGGGGCAGGGATGTAGTTGCGTCAACTCAACAGAAAAAAATCTAACTTTCCTTGTTTTTTGACAGGGTGTTCTCTACCTTCTCACAGGGCCTCCTACACTTTCTTGTACCATTTCAAGTGGGAGAATGTCCCTCTTAAAATCCCTGCTACCTGGGATAGAACAACATGGCGGTGAGTTGGGCAGCAGAGTCAATAAGCTAAGGGTGGCCAACTCCAGTCCTCAAGGGCAGGTATTCAGCACAGGTGGCTCAAGCAGTAGTTCAGTCTTGAACTGCACCACCTGTGCTGAAGCAGGAATATCCCTAATACCTGACCTGTTGGTGGCCCCTGAGGACTGGAGTTGGCCACCCCAGCAATAAACAATCAGGCTGAGAGAAGCAGGGGATTCTGGGGGAGGAGATTGCACCCTATGCTACATGCTGCAGAGGATATTTTCTACGCGCCAGAAAAGATTTGAGTGGCGTTTATTTGAACAGACACTGGGGAAGCATATTCACAGCATACTGAATTGCGAGCTACGGCCCAGATCCCGTGAGGTCCGGTAACTCAGGGCTCGCAACGTTCGGTTATCACAAATCACTAACGGTCGGTATCTTCCCTGCGTTTCACGCGTATCCCTAACGCTAGTTGTATGCCGGAACAGCAGCTGTAGTCAGTATAGGTTTAACGCCATGTTACGTTAACACCGCCATGCGTTACCTTCAAGTAACATGACGCTAAGCATTAAAGGGGGAGTTACTCTGAGATTTCCTATTAGGCCCGGGCCAAAGGCGGCAAAATTTAGGAGCAGTAAAAAAATTCCGCCCCCATATAATTTTGCTGCGCTCTTGGGCCTATCGGACCTAATGGGAAGGCACTTGCCTGTGTCGGCCGCCTCCTTTCTGCCGCCCTCCTGCTCCTTTGGAATCCCGGCGTCAAATGACGCTGTGGACGCCCCCACCGTGATGTCACACGGCGTCTCGTTTGCCATGGCAACGGGGCATGTCGACGTCAAATGACATCATGATGTCGCGTTTCTATGGCAATGCGCCGCCCTACGTCACGTTGGTGATGTCGCGGCGTCATTTGACGCCGGGATCCCAAAGGAGCAGGAGAGCGGCACCAAGGAGGCGGCAGACACAGGCAAGTGCCTAGGGGCGGCAAATTTGGAAAATCCGCCGCTGATGGGTGTAACACCCCGGTTAGGTAGGATTTAACTAGCATAGCGTTACTTACAGCGGATTGCCCATCGGCTTTCCTCTCTTTTTAAACTTTTCGTTCAACACCTAAGAAAGATCCTGAGGGGTGGGGCCAAGGAGAGGAGGAAACAGCATGGAGCAGTGAACTGTGTGGGTGTGTCGAGGGCATCGCACCTTTCACCATTGTGTCCAGTATTTTTGGAGAAGCCACCTGGGAATCCTCCAGGTGCCCCTATGCATTAAGAGGTCATTATCTTCTTTAGCATATCCTAAAGGGTCCATTTCATGCAGTTTTTCTTATCGACAACATTCATCAAATCAATAAAGCAAAAGAAGTGTGGTTTTGGCGAGGCCTCACGTCAGCCCCGGTCGAATTAAACAGTTTTACGATGCTAGCTAAAGAAACCCAACCACTTCAAAGCAGAAAGTCTAAACCACCATTGATTTGCTTAAACAGTCATTTTCCGTCAGAAAATTGACACCAAATCTATCCATAAAGAATCTGTTTTTTAATATTAGTATCACTTATGTCATGCCTTCGGGTCTCTACCACAAGACATCGTGTCGATCTCGGTGAACTCCAGCAGCTAATTATGTGCGGTGAGTTTTCTCCTTCGGTCTGTTTGTGCCTTTTTCCAGGAACCTCAAGATATCCTCTGTCTGCACATAACTGGGAAATCCTTAACCCCTTACCGAAACAGAGGGGACCACAAGGTGTTGTATAAACAAGGACACGGCTACGTGTTCAGCCTTTGAGTGCTCTATGATGTAGACACCACTTCATAGGGTCTGGCACTCCAGGGGCCCCTGGCATAGTGACCAGTCATGGACGTTCAGCTGGTTTTCTAGGAGAACATGTGTTCTGACCGTAGCAGGAACGGGATAGGAGGGGCCCGCTCCTCTTGCATTCATGTTCACGTGATGTGCCAGAGGGGTGGCGCACTCTAGGTGTATCTGTGTGTGTGTGTGTATATACGGTACGTATATGTATATATGTGTATACACATGTATAGTGATAATATTATACACACACCCTAAAGACAGAGATGGAATAGGAATGAGAGAGCAGGCTCCCCTTCCTGTCCGACGACATAAATAACTTGTATTGTACAACTTTATTATATATATATATATATATATACTGTATATACAGTTGTGTGAATTTTGAATTCTATGGTTTTACATATCAAGACATAATAACAATCTGTTCCTTAGCAGGTCTTAAAATGAGGTAAATACAACCAATGTCTTGTATATAATGTATACCCTGTTCACTTATGTAACTGTACTTGTAACCATGTATTATTTGTCATCTTAACTCTTTGCCCAGGACATACATGAAAACGAGAGGTAACTCTCAATGTATTACTTCCTGGTAACACATTTATAAATAAATACATACAAGTCCGTGGGAATTTGGATGGACTTAAATACGATTCAGGGATTATTGAATAAACCCCTACGCTTTGTTTGGTACGGTATATAATTGGTGTTTGAATTATCATTCATGAAATGATTTATATCACCATTTTAGTTTCCGGTCCAGTATCCTCCCTTTGATGAGGAAAATACATGGTTACCGCACTAAAAGAGGCACCGACCAGATGAAAGTACAGTAAATACACCGTCCTAAATACAACATCACCGGTTGCTGCATCTAACTTCGAGGGATCAGGGGTCATTTTGGATATATCTACTATATAAATGTGGATATACAGTGTGTATATATATATATATATATATATATATATATATATATATATATATAAGTTCTTCAGTATTAGGTGATACCTTTTTTATTGGACTAACAATTTATGCCATTGGACTAACAATTTATGTGTTAGTCCAATAAAAAAGGTATCATCTAATACTGAAGAACTCATTTATTCTCGCAACTGGACTAACACGGCTATTTTCTGCTTTATATATATGTAACCCTGCTTCCCCCCCCGCCAGACTCTACGGTGGTGTCTAGGGTGCATGAGGGCAGATTACATGCGGTGTGGTGCGTACCTATGGGGAACAGGAGGGCCTGAGCTTCCCGCGATGTTGTGGGAGATCCAGGACCGGGCTTCTGGGGTGGTAGCCTCCATGATCTTTTAGTTGTGCAGCGCCTCCATCTTCTATACTCCCAGGAATATGGGACAGGACCAGTATAGAAGAACCCCTTGGATCCCAGGGTTGTACTCTCCACGTCACACACAGTCTTTATGGATGAGGAATAGTCTCTTTATTTGACAACGCAACAATATCCCAACGATAAGGGCTTCCAACAGCCGCAACACAATAGCCAGGACAGGTTATACGCCACTCGCCTTCGCCCAGATAATTCCTCCTCTCCTTCCCTCCAAGTCCCTCTTCCGGCAGGATGGTCTGAGCTAGGGCTTCAATACCCCGTGGCCCACCCCCGAGGTTAGCTTCGTGGTGGGTCTTGGATTCTCCCCATCACCCCTGGCAGTGGGGTGAGGGCATTGGTCCACCAAGTCTATAACTCTATCAGCTCTACTTAAAAGACGCTGATTATGTACACTCTCCTTTCGCCTGTACTCTGCGCAGGGGAAACCGTAGTGCTCTCCAAATCCTCGTTCCGATCCGCAGGATTTCTTGACTCATGGCCTGTTACCGGCACTGCATACTCCCGGCATAACTAACCGGCAACTCCTGAATCTGACTAATCTCGAATGAAGAAGAACAACTACTCACCGGAGTTGGCTGCTAAATATAGAGCTAGCCCCGCCCCTCGTGATGTCAACAGGACCTCCCCTCGTGCTCGCGCCTGCAGCAGAGTCCAGGCCTGCGTCTATCATTCAGGATAGGGCTATTAAGGGGGAAAACCCAGGATGATTACTGGTGCCTGATCTTAACAGCACTTACCACAGCAGAAGGAAGATAGGTATAGCCTGTGCTGTTTACAGGGGGCTACATATATATATATATATATATATATATTTAATAAAGTTGTACAATACAAGTTATTTATGTCATCGGACTGGAAGGGGAGCCTGCTCTCTCATTCCTATTCCATCTCTGTCTTCAGGGCTGTTCTCTTACCCCCTGTTTCCTGAAACTGCGGTGTGCCATTAGAAGGCACTGCAGTTTGCTCTCTAACACTAACACTTCCGTGCGTAGTGCAGGGGTGGGCAGACTCCAGGGCCACCAACAGCTCAGTTTTTTCAGGATATCCCTGCTTCAGCACGGGGGGGGGGGTGCAGTCTTCTACTGAGCCACCTGTGCTGAAGCAGGGATATCCTGAGAACATGACCTGTTGGTGGCCCTTGAGGACCGGAGCTGGCCACTCCTGGCATAGTGCATCACGGCAGAACACCAAATGCACGGTAGCTTCGACTGTTTGAATTCCACCTTCACCACGCATGGAGGGTTATGGAGAAAACAGCTAGGAAATGTGAGCGTGCTTAGTCCAGGTTCAAACATCCCCATGCATTCCTTTAACCACTTAGCACTACATCAAAAATATGTTTAATTAGGAAACATTTGAGATATACAATCTGATTGAATAATATACAAATCCAATCATTACATTTCTCGAGCTTCCAATGCGCCACCCATCATTTCCATTAAACTTCTGACCCAATTTCACAAGTGGTGCAGAAAGGAAAATTGGTTATGTCCTAGTTTCAGACTCTATATTTCTATTTCCCTTGATTCATTCCCCTTTTGCAAGAAGGCCTCATTACACGAGTATGTAGGAGTACTTGTGATTATGGATGTGTCACGTTTCCTAATTTGCTTACATTGGACGGGTCTGGGCGACCCGTGCTCCTCTCGGCTTGGCAGTTGGTTCCATACCTTTCTTCATCGGCTGAACAGTGAACTTTTAACACTGCCTGAAATGCAGTTAAACACCCCATAGGTCGTGTGCAGTATATTGCAAGCATAATAGCAGTAAATGATCCATGAATTCTTCCTCCTCTTCAATCTTAATGACTAACAGTAACGGGGCGAGCCGCCATGGCCACACACAAGGTATTATGGGCCAAAGAAGGATCAAATGGTACATTGTAGAGAAAATGTTACCAGTGCTGGCTTATGGCTTTTTGGCATCCTATATGTGCAATTAGCCTGACTGCTTTAGTGTTCCCTCCGGCTCTATCACACGTTCAGAAATATAGTTGCCTCTGTGCTGGTTTAGACTAATAGGGGGGATTACTATTGGTTCACGTTCCTATGATCAGTCATGTAGAAGCAGCAAGGTCACCTTGTTGGCCCCTCTTAGATAACTGTTGCCGTTAGTAGTGTGGTATACGGTACATTGCTTAGAATCTGACCCAGTGACTGCAGGCGGTCGGCATCCTGTCTCTTCCATCGTGACTTTGCTATTTGCCGGTGCTGAGGTTAAGCACAGACTTCGTGCCTGTTCCTTTCAAAGGCTTTTCTCCTAACTCTGGGTAAAATGGCACTGCTCACTCAACCACTTAGTACACAAGGGGTAGTAGTGTTTCCACTCTACTAGGTAAATAACCAGGAACATGTATTTTAAGTAGCAGTCCCCTTAAAAAAATAATAGGTCTTTAGCACAGTACATTTAGGTCAGATAATAAATCTAACAAACAATGATTTATTCAGCTAATAAGACCTCACAGAATATATGCTGCATGTGCACACACCAGCCCTCTTACATGCATGTGCATATAATAATTATACTTTCCCTGTCACTCCCGCGCCGTAAGAACAGTCCCAGCCAATCCGGTCGATGTTTGCTACGCAGCTCTCATGCAATGTCAGCGATATTTCTCGCCGTGTCAACAAGCAAACAAAGTCCTGTAGATGTCGCTGTTGACCGTGAGATTGTAAGCCCTTCTATAACTTCATTATTCTCCTGTTCTGATTAACAGATCCATTAAGATCAGTAGGAGTCACTAGTTTCATAATGACTGGACAAAGTATGTAGCTACCCACGTTTTTATCTTTGAAAGATGCATAGTATCAGCTTGGAATCTCCCGTTTACCTGTTAATCATCTAGAATAACTACTCTTTTTATTGTCAGAGAATCCGCTGTAATGTCGGGAACACAAAGTTGGTAATAGATGTTTTAGCAGAAATTTGTGCCACACAGAGCATGTTTTGTATTGTACAGAATAAATATTTCTTTATTTTACAGTAGTGTAGCTGTGAACTAAACATAACATGTATGCTGTACTTGTAATTTTCATCTTCATTTACCGTATGCTTGGTATCACTGCCCTTCCAGAACCTTCTGAAACATTATCAATGTTAACTTCAGTTACTCCGTTAAAAGGTAAAACACACATCGGAAGACATGCCGACACACATCGGAAGAGATGCCAACACACATCGGAAGATATGCCAACACACATCGCAAGACATGCCAACACACATCGGAAGACATGCCAACACACATCGGAAG
>CM071567.1:329119864-329140826 GCA_036426205.1 Ascaphus truei | reverse complement strand
GCCAACACACATCGGAAGACATGCCGACACACATCGGAAGACATGCCAACACACATCGGAAGACATGCCAACACAAATCAGAAGACATGCCAACACACATCAGAAGACATGTCAATTCACATTGGAAGACAACAAACATCAGAAGACATGTCAATTCACATCGGAAGATATGTCAATTCACATCGGAAGACAACAAACATCAGAAGACATGTCAATTCACATCGGAAGACATGTCAATTCACATCGGAAGACACGTCAATTCACATTGGAGGACATGCCAACACACATCGTAAGACATGCCAACACACATCGGAAGACATGCCAACACACATCGGAAGACATGTCAATTCACATCGAAACAACAAACATCACAGACATGGCAATATTCACATCAAGACATGTCAATTCACAATCGGAGGACATGCCACACACATCGTAAGACAATTGCCAACACACATCGGAAGACTGCCAACACACACATAACCGAATACTGCCAACACACATCGGAAGACATGCCAAAACACATCGAAGACATGCCCAACACACATCGGAGAACAACAATGCCAATACACATGGAGACATCACACACAGATGCGGAAGACATGCCAACACACATCGGGAACATGACCAACACATCGGGAAGACATGCCAACCACAATCGGAAGACTGTCACACTCGGAAACAACAAACTCGAAATATCAACACACATCGGAAGACATGTCAACCACCTCGGAAGACATGCACAACACAACTCGAAGACATGCCAACACACATCGGAAGACATGCCAACACACATCGGAAGACATGCCAACACACATCGGAAGACATACCAACACACATCGGAAGACATGCCAATACACATCGGAAGACATGCCAACACATATCGGAGACGACAAATCGAGACATGCCAACACACACGGAAGACATGTCAAACACAATCGGAAGACATGTCAACACAATCGGAAGACATTCCAACACAAACGGAAGACGCAACAGACACAATCGGAAGACACAACTCATATCGAAGACATGCATTACATTGAAACAGGTCATTCATACGATCAGAATATAGCCAACACACATCGGAAGACAATAAACATCGGAAGATATCAACACACATCGGAAGACATGCCAACACACATCGGAAGACAATAAACATCGGAAGATATCAACACACATCGAAAGACATGCCAACACACATCCAAGACATGTCAACACACATCGAAACATGCAACAAATCAAAAACATACAGGAAATATCAACACACATCGGAAGACATGCCAACACACATCGGAAGACATGTCAACACACATCAGAAGACATGTCAAAACACATCGGAAGACAATAAACATCGGAAGATATCACAACACATCGGAAGACATGCCAACACACATCGGAAGACAATAAACATCGGAAGATATCAACACACATCGAAAGACATGCCAACACACATCAGAAGACATGTCAACACACATCAGAAGACATGTCAACACACATCAGAAGACATGTCAACACACATCAGAAGACATGTCAACCTTACTTCTCTAATCTCGCAGTCCTGCGTGAGAGGACTTTCTTCCTGATTTGCTGCACACAGAGTGCAGAAACTTGTGGTTTAATTGTGGGAAGTTCTTAGAGTCAGAAAGGTGGAGGCGGAGTTACACGACCGACTCTCTTTGCTATGCCCGCTGCCCTATCACGGGGGTCAGCTATCTCCCTCTCTCTCCCCTGGTTCAGTACGGCACAATTTAAACAAACCCTCCAAAAAAAATAGTTTCACACTCTCTAGTGTGTGTGTGTGTGTGTGTGTGTGTGTGTGTGTGTGTGTGTGTGTGTGTGTGTGTGTGTGTGTGTGTGTGTGTGTGTGTGTGTGTGTAAGAAAGGGGGAATTTGCAGGCTTAAAGGTTTTGTCCCTAAGATAGAGAAACTGATACTTTGCACCATTGCCATTAAAGTGAATGCTGGTATTTCGAGCAAAAGTACAGTACTTCTGCGTTTTACTGCATGCGGCTGGAAGCCCCTCTGTATCATATATCTGCAGGTAAGCAGATGTATCAAAGAAATAAACCCCATTGAAAGCAACTTTTGTTTTCTTTAATACATCTTGCTGTATTTTGCCCCAGAACTGCACCCGTTGTACAGGGGTGCTCAACTCCAGTCCTGAACACCCCCCAACAGTTCATGTTTTCTGGATATCCCTTGCTTCAGCGCAGGTGGTTCAGTTGACAATTGAGCCACTGATTGAGCCACCTGTGCTGAAGCAGGATCTTTGACTGAGCCACCTGTGCTGAAGCTGGGATATCCTCAAAACCTGTCATGTTGGTGAGTCTTGAGGACTGGCGTTGAGCACCCCTGCATTAATACATAAGCCCCCTGCTATTTTCGCATTAAATTAAGGCCTGGGCCCCATCATCACAAGTCTGCCCCTGTTAGCTTTTCACGTCAAGTTGGATTTATTTTCTTATTTTTTTCATCTATCCCTTGTAATAACATTTCAGCAGACAAAAAAGGATGTGGTAACATGGTAAATAGACTCCCCACTCAATGCAGGTCCTCTTACATGTGCCGTGCATTCAATTAGTTATTTGTTTAATCATTTATACTGATCGGCTTCCGATCATTCCAGCAGTAACATGACATTTTCACAGACACAAATTAACCGAGCAGACTGAGTGATCACGAGAGGTTACAAAGGAAGAGCCTATGTGTGTGTTGCGCCTAATAAAAGATAGATTGTAAAGGCTGTTTTTTGGGGGGCGGATTGCACAAAGGTACCCTTTTATACCCTAAGAGAATATTCAGATTAGACTGGTAACTCGGGTCAACAAACGAATTGAAAAGCAAAGATCTTGGCTACAGTCATAATATTAGTGTAGTCCAAACGGGGATATTTTGTTTGATTAAAAGCTCATTCGAAGGCTGGAGTTCTATAAAAGCCTTCCCCCCCCCCCCCCTCATCACATCCACTTCAGCCTTTTCCTTTTCATCTTCCCCCTCTCCCATGGCTGCTACTGACACATTAATTGAATCCAATTTGAATGTTTCCCCCGCTCCCTTCCCCACTTCTGCGTCTCTCCATGTTGACACGGGGGGGGCGGGGTTGCTATTTTCGATGATTGCACTTGGTGACCACACGGACAGAGCAGCCTTTAAAAGCCATGAGCGAGCTGTCGCTGCTTTAAAATATATCGCAAAGGAGAGACCGCCGAGTTTCCTCTGCCCGCAATGTCAGGGTAATAATTGGAATGGCTGCTCGGCAGCTTTACATAAAACATGCAGGGCTGCTGCGGACCACCTACTGCTTGACACTTTATGGCATTGCACTCCGGAGACTGCAGCGAGCACATTGTGTCATGTGTCACCTGGCACACATCGTCACTTCTTTCACAAACATTTCTAATTGAGCTAGAATGTCACGTTGACGCCCGGCAGGAACTTCTCCTCTTTTTTCCTATTCCTGCGCCTAATGTTTCAACTTAAATAAACCAATTACTTCGGAGGGTTGGAACGGTTAGGGGCGAGCGCAGAACTTTGTCATGGAGGATGAAGGCGGTTAAGCCATGGCGGCCGGTCTCTCCCTATCAGATTGTGATGCAAAGCAGGGCGAGTTATAGCAGGTGCTGGCACATTGTAACAGCAGCTGGATCACTGATGGTGAACCCTTTGAACGATGTGTCTGAAGCATTCCTTTATGGGGCCGGCCGGACGCGATCCTTACTCTGGTTTTCCAGTAGGATGGTTCCACCTGCATTTGTTCGGCTATGACCTAGGCATATTTGTAGTATGATGAACCTAGTTTTCAGCACTCTGCTTTCCTCCAGCGTCTCACTCGCGCTCTGACCGGCACTTTCCCCAGTTGCCCTCACATACCGTTTCTCCCGATTAAAGGAGAAGGACAGTGAGAAGATCGGACAGCTGTGTCGGATGCTGCCACGTGCCACGGGTACTCCCTCACTGAGCTAGACCTTCCCTCCCATGCCTATCCTTTAATACAGGGGTTGCCATCTCCAGTCCTCAAGTGCCCTCAACAGGTCAGGTTTTAAGTATATCCCGGTTTCAGCACAGGTGGCTCAATAAGACTGACTGAGCCACTGATTGGGCCACCTGTGCTGAAGCCGAGATATCCTTAAAACCTGACCTGTTAGGTGTTTTTGAAGACTGGAGTTGCCCACCCCTGTATTAATAGATTTATGGCAAGAACTGGAAGGTCATTGTTGCCATGTTTAGTAGAGTTGTTATAGTTTTATAATAAGTATTAGATTGTAAGCTCTTCGGGGCAAGGACTCCTTTTCCTAAATGTTACTTTTATGTCTGCCGCACTTCTTCCCATCATGTGTTATTTGTATTACTTGTTATTTATATAATTATGCCAAGTGTATTACTGCTTTGATGCGCTACTGTAGTGCCGACGAGTATTCTAAAACAAATCTGGGGCAATCACAAACAAGACCCGGGTACATGCTGGGTACATACTGTGTACATGCTGGGTACATGCTGGGTACATGCTGGGTACATGCTGCAACATTTCAGTGACATTTCTGCAGACAGACTAATGGCCCATTGTATTAACCGCGGGGGTCCCTGGCAGTCCCATTCAAACTGAATGGACTGCCAGGGACCCATGCTGTGTTAATCCGATGGGCCATTAGTCTATGCAGAAATGTCGCTGAAATGTTGCAGCATGTACCCAGCATGTACCCAGCATGTACCTGGGTCTTGTTGGTGATAGCCCCAGATTTTCCAAGGCAAGTTTAAGGCAAGTTTTAGAATACTCGTTGCGCACGTGTGTGTACATGAATGGCGCTATATAAATAAAGATATACATACATACAAGTATATACAGTATCAATATATACAGTTTATTGATCACTAGTATACAACAACACCACTCATTAGTTTTTGTCTGAATGTGGAGCTTTATCATGGCAACGGTGAGACACCTCTGATCTCTGGCCGGTGATGTCAATGATGGAACAGGAGACTTCTTCATGCAACGCGTAGTGCATGGAGTTAGCACTTGCTGTACCTTGAATTATTTTAATACTCTAATTATATAATCATACAATGTAACACAATCCTGGACATAGAATGTTTCAGCACAGTGAGCGGCCTAGAAGAACTTGAACTTGACAAGCAGCTGACACTTGGGATTGCGTCTGGTTCTCCCACTTCAGAGGCTGTGTTGGACTGTGTTACCAGGGGCTCGCAGAGAGAAACAGGTTGTAGGCAGGGGCACACATTAGGCTCACAGAGAAGAAACAACATTCTGATAAGGCGGGCACAGTGAATATCATGTTATTATTGCTTGTTTATAGGAAGAGATCACGTACCCCGCCGATCACGATTGGAACAGTTTTCCCCTTACGTGGGGGGTCCAGTTGCAGCCAGTTGGACCCATGCCCATCTGATGCCAGGGTACACCAGGGAGTTCCTCTATTAACCAAGGGGCCAGTACGAGCCTGTTTCATAGACTGCTCTCACCGCTAAGATTTAACCTTGTGTGATTTACGTACAACTATACTGCACTGGTGTGTTTAATCTGTAAAACTCCCGTTTTCCATTGGTAACCAATAGTTCTGAAGTGGGCGTCACAATGTATTATTTTGTGCAGTGGCAGGAGTCACAATGACATGTGGACAACGAGTAAAACACCACAGGAAGGACATCTCCTACAGGTCTTCCTCCGGTGCCCATTCAGATCCTTTGCCTGTTGAGCTCAGAGTGAATATTGGGACACGAGTGGATATGGTAATTAGAAAATCCTTCTTGTAGGAATGTGACCAAAGCAATCCTTACAATTAAAGCAGCAATACTACATTACTACATTACGCCTGTTTTCCCTTCTTATTTGTATACTGTATGTAAAGCATGTGACAATGTAGAATTGTCCTTACCTAAGCGGGCAATCGTTTGGTGCCATCTGTAAAAATCCTAATTGTGTGCCTAACATAATGGTCGCATTTCAGTTTCAATCAATATTTCAGTTACTGTAGCAGCTGCAATGTATCCTGATGTTACTAAGATAACACTGACTATTGTTACAGTTTGCAGCTCAAACTGCTGGGAACATTGGCAACAAATGATCACAAACAGGAAAGTGTTGCAACAATCTTGCACTGCTGGGGAGGAGGGGTAAAATCTACTACAGAAATCAAAGGATGATTTTAAGCTAATTAAAAAGGGCATTGAGTTGAATTTAAAAAAAAGAGAAGAACATGTCACTTATCTAATACTACAGGACTCATTTATTAAAAACAAACACAAAAAATAACACAATGAGATTTCCCCTGTGTTGCCGCTTTAATGGATAAGGTACAAGTACAAGTTTTGGGTGCCGGTAGTGCTTTCACCAGATGAGAAAAGGGGCAATTGGTATAGAAGCACCACTGTGAGAAGTCGTATATCAGCAGTGCCGTGAGGATGGCTGTAATGCCGCCCCGGTAACAGTGAGGATGGCTGTAATGCCGCCCCGGTAACAGTGAGGATTGCTGTAATGCCGTCCTGGTAACAGTGAGGATGGCTGTAATGCCGCCCCGGTAACAGGATGCCTGCAATGCCGCCCCGGTAACAGTGAGGATGGCTGTAATGCCGCCCCGGTAACAGTGAGGATTGCTGTAATGCCGTCCCGGTAACAGTGAGGATGGCTGTAATGCCGCCCCGGTAACAGTGAGGATGGCTGTAATGCCGCCCCGGTAACAGTGAGGATGGCTGTAATGCCGCCCCGGTAACAGTGAGGATGCTGTAATGCCCCCCGGTAACAGTGAGATGGCTGTAAATGCCGCCCCGGTAACAGTGAGGATGGCTGTAATGCCGCCCGGTAACAGTGAGGATGGCGTAATGCCGCCCCGGTAACAGTGAGGATGGCTTGTAATGCCGTCCCGGTAACAGTGGAGGATGGGGCTGTAATGCCGCCCCGGTAACAGTGAGGATGTGCTGTAATGCTGCCCCGGTAACAGTGAGGATGGCTGTATTGCCGCCCCGGTAACAGTGAGGATGGCTGTAATGCCGTCCCGGTAACAGTGAGGATGGGTAGGACATCATTACAGGAATCCTTCCTTCTGATTTTTGTTTCTACTAATTGGTCTCACTATTTTCCAGGGTGGAATTACAGATGACAAAAGCGATGATGGAAAATCAGTGTCAACACTGAGCTTTGGAGTGAACAGACCCACAATTTCCTGCATATTTGATTGTGAGTATAAGAGATGCATGGGCCTGATGAAGGTCCAGTTTTGGGACTGAAACATTGGTCTACGTAAATACACCTTTTTTTTTTGCCATGTACTGTACCTGCAATGTGCTGTGTCATCTTTTGCCTGGATCCATGAGTTTGGATAAAGTATATTTTGTGTGTGTGTGTGTATATATATATGTATATATACATAGATAGTACAAATATAAGCTCATAGGGGTCCATGTCAAAATGGATTTGAAGCAAAAGGTGGCACTGTGTGTTCATTTGCATGTCATTTCCCAGAATCCCTTGCTGCAGTGGAAGTGCTGTGTGCTGGGTGATAATGGTGAAAGGCGGGGTTGCAGACCTGTCTAAGACATGCAAATGAGCATACAGGAATATTTCCATTTGCTATATGCTTTACTGTGGAGGGTTTTTTGTCACTTTTTTTTACCCACCATAACTTAACTAATGTGTGATGGATACCTACCCAAATCTTCACATTGCAAAGCCAGTATAACCAGCCTCACACTGATGAGACCCTATAGGTCCAAACAGCGCTATGCAAGGCATTGTGGGGCACAACCTCGGGAAGCAGAACGGTGATTAAAAGCTCTGCTTTGGAAGAGGCTCTGCAGTCTACAACATGTTGGTCACCATAGAAAGTAACAACCCATAAATTCAGCTGAGTGCAGAGGCGAGCGCTCACGCAATCTTTACAGGCCCAGCCTCACTCACAGATGTCATTGGGTGCGAAGGAGAGAGGGGGAAGCGTGTTGAGGACAGAGTGGGGGGGAGAAGCAGTAGTAATGCTGATGAGGAGGGAAGGTGTGAGGCATGTGCAGAAACGGTATACTGTATGTGAGCATCACTTGTTTTTAGACAGCTGTGAAATGAAACGTGTACCTTCTTGCTTTCAAAGATGGAAACCGGTATCACCTACGCTGCTATGTCTACCAGGCTCGGAACCTGATCCCCATGGATAAGGACAGCTTCTCCGGTAAGAACTGTACCTGCTGCCAGTGTAATAAGAAAACGCTCACTATATACAGTATGTGCAGGGAAAACGGAGCACTACCAAGAGCAAAAAAAGAGATCCAGAAGGGGCTCAAATATAAAAATATAAGGGAGCTTTATTGGATCATACAAGACCCCATGCGAGCTGGATAAACACGCAGATCGTTTGGCCCATGTTGCGCTTCATCGTAGTGGTACAGTATATGAATTATAATAATGCATTGTGCTATATACTGGATATAGGCTATTGGGGACGGGGGGTGGGGTGCAGGTGTTTGTGATCAGTGGCGGCCGACTCCAGTCCTCAAGCGCCACCAACAGGTCAGGTTGAGGATATCCCTATATCAGCACAGGTGGCTCAGTCAGTCAGAGACTGAGCCACTGATTGAGCCACCTGTGCTGAAGCTGGGACTGGTTGAGCCACCTGTGCTGAAGCCGGCATATCCTGAAAACCTGACCTGTTGATGGCCCTTGAGGTCTGGATTTGGTAACTCCTGTTGCTGTGCTAGATGTTACTCAGCCTCAAAGTTACTGCTGCTGTAGCCGTTATATATAATTTCAATCAATTTGTAGTATGGACAATAGATATACTTATAAATACACACACATATGCACATGTATATCTATTCCTAAGTTATGTTTATAGCAATAATAATGGGTTAGAATCACCCACATAGTTTGGTTCTTCCTAATAAGTAACAGACACAATTTAGAAAGAAGAAAGTGAGGAAACGTGACAGCTTAGAAAATTATAGGCGGACATTTACTGTAAAAAAAAGAAGTAATGTTTAGCATTTCCCTGAACGTAATTATTTTGAGTTTATTGCCCGGTCTGGTTTCCGGTGACCGACTCCCGGGCCTGTGGAAAACGGAGAGGCAGAAAGTAGAAGTACAGGGTTTTGTTTCCTGTTTTACTCATTGTCTATCAAGGGAATTCCAATAGAACAGGGCTGCTCAACTCCAGTCCTCAAGACCATCCCCCTCCCCACAGGTCAGGTTTTAAGGATATCCCTGCTTCAGCACAGGTGGCTCAGTCAAAGACTGAGAAGGGGCCGGGAGGCCTTGAAACTTTGCTCTATTGTGCACCTATAACAGTGTGTGTCTGCTAACATCTCCTTTCCCTGTATGTGCTGATTTTTTCTGTATTGCTGATTTTTTTGATACATTGAAAAAGATGCTTGGTGAGACCAGAAGGAAAAAGCCATTCTCTTTGTTTGCTTTACTTTTTGTGTGCTGATCCAGTATGGTGTTTTTCAGTCGAAGACTGAGCCACTGATTGAGTCACCTGTGCTGAGGCCGAGATATCCTGAAAACCTGACCTGTTAAGGGGTCTTGAGGACTGGAGTTGAGAATAGGGTGACCAGATGTCCCGGTTCAGCCGGGACAGCCCCATTTTTTTTGTCCCCATGTCCTGGTATTCTGAAATGCCCTGTAAATGCCCCAGTTTTCTATGAGCTTGCTGGCTGTGCATGTATAGTGAGTGCTCGCCTGTCGCTCATGTGTCCTGGTTATTCCCGCGAAGAATATGGTCACCCTAGTTGAGAACCCCGGCATCAGATCCAAATCATGAGAGTACAAAGTAACCAGAGGCTCAATGAAAGCACATTACCACTTACAGTCACACTTAGGTAAATGATGACTAAGTAGCAGACGTTCGCAGTCTGTCCTCTGGTTTGTATAGGAGGTCGGTAACAGATCATGGGTTTGCCATCACTTTACCTTCTTTTGATCCTCCTCCAAATTCCTACCTTTTCATCATTTTACTTACTGTTTGCCCCCTAACAGGGACTCTCTCCTCTCTTTACTTCACTACCTCTCAGGCCTCAATACTGTAGTCTTCTTTCTATATGCAACCCTCAACTTCCCTCCTCTTAATGCCAATTAGCCCTTTTATTTTATTTGCCATGCTTATTTCTCATTCACCCAAATTGTAAACCATTTTCCTTTCATTTGTGCCTCTGGTGGACGATAGAGGAGTCCCATTAACCCGTGGGCTGCGTACAGGACGTTCCCTGAATGTACAGTAATGAGGCCTGGCACGTTATGCTATTTTAGCATGTTTTCTAGGGGTTGGACGCGTATGGAGCCTCTTCTACTTAAGTTCACGTCACTGGGGGATCCGTTACAAACACGTGATCTCTACCCCAAGTCAACAATGACGGTACAAGAGTTAAATACATTGCCACACTAAGCAGGCCCCGACTAGCGTTCCCGAGGCCCACTACAATAGGCTGCACCTGGGCTCCAGCAGGGTTTTTGTTTGTTGGGGGGGGGGGAGGGCAACTTGTTGAGGGGCTGGGGGTAGGGGGAGCTTCCCTACATGTTCAACTCCTTGGGCCTACCGATTAAGTTAGGCAGAACCGGAAGTTGTGTCCGACTTCCGTTCAGTCTTAACTTCCAGGTTGGGCCACCAGGGACCAGGACAGTGGGCACGGGGCTCCCTTCTGATGGCGGCCAGGACCCTAGGCCAGGGATGGCCTAGGCCTAAACTTTAAACTCTGATAGTTCCAATGGAATATCGCCCGAAACCGGCATGCAGTGTTACACCATAGAAATCTATGCATAAAAATGACATGTCGATTGGCCTCCTCATTTACATGCACTTTGCACCCAATCGAATGCAATATCAGAGAGCGAAGAGAGGCAGAGGGGAGAGAGGGGAAAGAGGGAAGAGAGAGGGGAAAGAGGGAAGAGAGAGGGGAAAGAGGGAAGAGAGAGGGGAAAGAGGGCAGAGGAGAGAGAGAGGCAGAGGAGAGAGAGGCAGAGGAGAGAGAGAGGCAGACAGCCAATCCGCCCGGTGTAACAGCCAATCCGCCCGGTGTAACAGCCAATCCGCCCGGTGTAACAGCCAAACTGCACTTTAGAAGCGGGATGACCAGAGGTGCGGCTAACTCCATCACCAGTCTGACTTATGACTTACTGTATGGGTTTTGCTCTCTCAATGAAACCTATATTTCAGGCTGTAGCTATAACGCGCATTACCAATCTCGCCACGCTTTAGGTGGTGTTAAAAAAACACGAGTATTTTAGGAGCAATTTGCATTACGGTGATCCGAGAATTGCGCGATTCTCCCTTTTTTTGACAAACCGCTTGAATTGTCAGAGCAGGAGGCACACCGCGCCGAAAAAAGTTATCTGCAGACCGCAGATCGACTTGCACACACCGCCGGCAAGCAAGGCGACCCTGCGGGCGCGTGCAGTAGGGCCTTAGCCCTACTGTATAATACACACACATCAAGGCAAGGTAAGCTATTATTTCCCAGGGGATAAAATAACCACACGCACTTACACACAACGTGATAGCCAAGAAAATATATTGAGACAGAAATGCCAAAGCTGGTGAGGAATAGGCTTCTCGCTTTTATGAAATGACATAGTAATCAATGGGTCTTATTCTGTAAGCTGCGATAGCGCTGTTGCAGCGCCATCCTACGGATACCCCCATTCACGTCAATGGGGATTTCCATGCGATATTGCCGGATGCCACCGCAGCTAACAGACTTAAGCCCCAGTGAATGCGGTTTACACCATTGTCAACCGAATGTGGATTGTTTTGACATTTAGAAGCCACCAGAGAAAACAATGTTTCAATCCTCGGAGTATTTATTTTCTTTAAAAGAAGTTGTTTATCCCACAACGATCTAAGTATTATTCATGGACTTTCCTGGCCCCGTAATTAGCTCCGTACTTTGAGATGAAACAGAAGTCATTTTTTATCCACTTTTCCAATAACAGATGTTTTGCACACGTGCAGTTTTTTTTTTTTTTTTGTAACTTGTTTTTTATTTGAGTAAATTTCAGGTACAGCAATAGTATGACACAATATAATATACACAATATAATACGTGATGAGCATGTGGATCAATTGAGCCATACCAATAGAACATTGTGTTGGTGTTAAAGGTAGGATAACATATAACAGGACGAACAAAAGAACGGATGACGTCACGGAAACTTGAAATTTCTTGCTAAACTCCAACAGACAGGACATACTTAAGGGAGAGGGGGGGAGGGGGCGGGGGGGGGGGGGGGGGGTGGGGGGATGGAAGGTGTGGAGGACCTGCGTGAAAGAGAAGAAGGTGGGGGGGATCTCCTCGTACCGACGAGATCTTTAGAGCTCTGTTGCCGGAGTACAATCTTGTCTCCTAGATTTCTGATGTCTTTTTGGAAACTCAGCGGTATAACTTATCTGCTATCTCATTGTTGGATCGAGGCATACACTAGGCTCACTAGAGGAGAATGCACTTAGAACTATTATTGCCAAATTGTGGCACGCTCCACCCCGGGGATATCTGTCTGGGCCAACCAGGGTACCCAGATTTTTAGATAGTTGATGCCAGTGTCTTTAACCAGGCGTGTTAATTTTTCCATCTGGCAGACATACCAAATCCCGTTCCGAATTTTGGGGATGGATGGGATCTCATTGCGTTTCCATATTGCTTCGATCTCACACCGCGTAGCCAGGGCAATGTGCCCGATTAATTTATTGTTGGCTTTTGGCAAACCCTCCAATGGTCTATTTAGAAGAAACAGCCACGGGTACAGGGGAATTGGGAGGCCCAAGATCCTCTGAGTCCAATCTCTAATTTCTTCCCATAATGTGGTGATTCACGGGCAAGACCACAGCATATGCAAGAGGTCGGCCGACTCTCCACACTGTCTAGGGCACAGCGGGGAGAGTCCTGGCACATACCTTGATAATTTTAGTGGGGTGTGGTACCGTCTCATTAGGACCTTATATGCATTCTCCTTTAGTGTGGTGCATATTGAGCTTTTGGCTGTCGCTAGATATATATCGTTCCAGTCTACGTCTTCTAGGACCTCTCCGAGGTCAGACTCTCACTGAGATCTATAACTCGGGTGATTTTTTCCTGGGTCTACAGAACCCACTACTTCTCCGTATAACTGCGATGTGAGTCCCGACGGGTCTGTATCTGCCAGACAGAGCTTTTCAAAGTTAGTCAATGATGGGTAGGGGGCGGATTTATTATAGAATGCACGGATCTGAACGTATTTTAAAAATTCGGAGAGCGGGATATTCTTTTCAGATCTGATATGCTCAAATGATTTAACCTTATCATTGTTGACCCCCCAGATCCTTGAGGCGTAAATAGCCTCCTTTTTCCAAAGAGAGAAACTTCCTTGCGGCAGGCCTGGAGCAAAGTCGGTGTTCCCCCAAAGGGGAGACATCAGAGAATTTTTAGTGGTGAGAAGGTGCCTGTGCTTCGAGGTATTCCATATTGCTAACGAAATGGTCATAGAGGAAAGCAGCTTGGTGGCACCTAAACGTGCCTTTTTGGGGAGCCAGATTAGTGCATTCGGTTCAACTGGGGAGCAAATTGCCCTCTCCAGGTCCACCCACCTTTTCGAAGAGTGGTTGGGATGCCATTGGGTAATTTGGCTTAATTGTGCCGCTTTATAATAGGATAACAGGCAAGGCACCGCCAGGCCTCCCTCAGTAGAGGGTCGCTTCATAATTGACTTATTTACTTTACTTTTTTGCCCTTCCAAATACATTTGGAGATGTCAGACTGAAGTGAGCGTAAATCTGTCAGTCCACGTGGCACCTGAAGGGTTTGGAATAGGTACAGGATGCGGGGGAGAAGATTCATTTTTATGCTTTGTCTCCTGCCTATCCATGAGATTCTTTGGGACGACCATTTCAGGATGTCAGCTTTGAGAGATCGAATTAAGGGGGGGTAATTTGCCTTGTATAGGTCTTTGACATCTCTGGTAATATGGACTCCCAAGTATTTAATCTGGGTTTGCTTCCAGTTAAAGTCGAAATTTAGCTTAAGTAGTTTTTCCATCACCTTGGGAAGGCTGATGTTGAGGGCCTCTGATTTAGACTGGTTTATTTTGAATCCAGACATTTTTGAGAATTTATCTAGCAGGTTGAAGAGATTTGGCAGAGAGGTGAGGGGCTGCGAGAGTAATAAAATGATATCGTCGGCGAATAAGGCTGCCTTGTGGGATTGTGATTTAATGTCTATACCAATTATGTCCGGACAGCTTTGGATCTGTGCTGCTAAGGGTTCTACACATAGCGCGAACAGGAGGGGGGTAACGGGCACCCCTGTCTTGTGCCACTTTTAATTTGGAATTGGGCGGATGGGAAGCCCTGGTGTATGACCCTAGCCGTGGGGCATGAGTACAGTGCCATAATCGCACCGCTCACCCTATCTCCAAAGCCAAACTCCCCGAGCGTCTCTTTCAAGTATGTCCAGTCAATCCTGTCAAACGCTTTTTCAGCGTCCAGACTTAACATCATATTTTGTGATTTTCCTCTGTTAGCCAATTCAATCAGATCAATAATTCGCCGGGTGTTATCCGCTGCTTGTCTACCTTTAATAAACCCGACTTGATCTGGATGTATTAGTCTGGGCAGGATCTAACTTAGTCTATTGGCCAGTAGTTTGGCGTATATTTTAATATCCCTGTTTATCAGGGAAATTGGTCTATAATTTTTGCAGTCTAGCGGATCTTTGTGTAGCCCTTTTTCTGACGCTCTAAAGAGACTACTGGTCACTGCACACACCTGTGGCTCCAGGAGATCTGAGCCTCCGCTAGCTGGGAGCCTGGGGTAACACTTAATTAGCGCAGCGCCTCCATTTACCCAGGATCCCCGTGATGTGAGATTCCCCTGGGCAAGAAACATAACAACACATATGCGTGCAACCAGTTTTACTGTCATGCACTATAACCTTAGCACTCTATAATTTGCATCAATACATATCATATAACACTTATACTATATGCTTATTCACTTATACACTAACACAGCTAACTGGTAATGTCTTTATAACGTTAGTGGCTCCGCCACGCTCCTACGTAGTATTGTCCTTGTATAGTAGTGGCTCAGCCACGCTCCTAATGAGTATGTCTCTGTCCCGTCACCGCGTGCCCCACACACCGTGTCCTAGTACTGATAGAAAGGATTTCTCCGTGTATTTGGGCCTTTGGCCACTCACTAGTGTCCCCAAAGAGTTACGCCTAAGGCGGGATCAGAGCCTGTTGACTGGTGTTGGTGCACTTGCTGTAAATACCTTCCGGTCACGGCGGTGACCGGTAACAACTTCGAAAAGGATCAGACGAATCCTCGGCCTGCCTTCAATGTCGCACTGTGCAGCTGTCTGGTCCCAAACAGCTCGCCACCACCTTGCTCCGCACACTGGTCCCTAACTGCTATACAGTAAGGTGAAAGATCTGTACCACTATGGGCGTCCCTGCAGCACAGCAGCCTACTGTGACTCAGGGGTTTCTCCTAAGGGCCTACGGGGTAAAGCTAGCCTATGCAGGCGGGTCACGGACCCCCTGCACTCACACACCCTCCTCCTCTACCTTCTGGATCCCCTCTGCCTAGCGTGGTCTCTCCCCCACGCTTCCCTTTCCTCCTCCCATAATCCCAGCCTTCTGATTGGCTCCTGACATCAGATGACTGCCCTAGAGCTCATGGGAGTTGTAGTTTGCCAATGGAGCCTTTCCCCTATTGGTCCGTCATTCGCGCGCTTACACCGCGCATGCGTGACCTCTCCGCTCTGTCAGTGCCCTCTGAAAGGTTGCGCAAAAACATGGCAGCGCCCTATACTGTCGGGCCACCGTGGAACCTGCACCACTCCCTCCGAGCCCTCACTGCAACCACCTGAGGTATTTAACACACCCCTACATTTGCCTGATTTGTGAATTAATGATATAGACGCCCGAAGCATCTCGCCGGGGACAGGGGCTCCTGCTAGTATTGTGTTATACATGCGGAGCAGCTTAGGGATCAGTATTTTGCTAACATTTTTATAATATAATCCTGAAAAACCGTCTGGGCCGGGGGCCTTTGACGGCTTTAGTTCTTTAATGACCAAAGCTAGTTCCTCCACAGTAAAGTCCGCGCCCAACCTCTCTCTGTCTTCCTCAGTAAGTCTTGCTAGATTCTAGTTTGCCAGGAAATGCCTTAGGGCCTTGTTCGTTTTGGGTGTATGTGCCACTTTTTCTCCATTGTACAGGGATTCATAAAATTTACCGAATTCGTCTACTATAATTTTGGGGTTGGCCGATGTGGAGCCCGATTTTAACCGGATTGCCTGAATATTGTAATTGGCCTGTCTATTTCGAAGCAGTCGAGCTAGCATCGTGTCCGGCCTGTTAGCCTTTTCGTAAAGTTTCCTCTTAGACCAACATAATGAGTTGTCGGCTCTGGAAGTCAGAAGCATGTTTAACTCGATTTTGGTGTCTTTCAGGTCTTTTAAAACTTGTGGATCTGGCCTTTTTTTGTGGCTCTCGGAGAGGGAATGTAATTTGGATTGAAGGGAGATAATTTTGGTGTCTCTTTCCAGTTAGCGCCTCGCGGCAATGCTAATTAATGTGCCTCTGAGGGTCACTTTATGAGCCTCCCAGAGAACCATCTGGGATTCCACAGAGCCTGTATTGATTTCAAAGAATTGACTAATTTCCTGGCCTATGTGATCGCAAATATATGGGATTTTTATAAGGGATTCGTTTAGTTTCCAGTTTGCACCGAGTCTGTCGTGTTTAATTTGGTTACACCTAAGCTCAGTAGGTGCATGGTCGGACCATGAAATATCATGGATTTCCGCACGGGCGACCAACGAGACCAGTCTACTAGATATTGAGAAGTAGTCGATTCTGCTGTATGAATTGTGGGGGTGGGAATAGAATGTGTAATCCCTCTCCAGTGGGTGCAACTCTCTCCATATATCAGACAGATGGTTTTTCCTAAGCCCTGAATTCAAAGAGGACAGTACTCTCTTATTATTCTCTCTAGGGGCACTAGATCTATCCAGTGCGGGTTGGAGAGCTATATTTAAGTCCCCTGCTACAATTATGTGTCCTTGTGCCATAGTGTTGAGGGAATGAAATAAGGTGTCAAAGAATTTTGCATCTTGTTCGCATGGGGCATATATGGCTGCTAAGGTGATAGGTTGCTCATGTATGTACCCTGTCAGGATAAGGAAACGGCCCCTTCCATCCCTCTTCACTGTTTTAATAACAAAAGGGGTGTTATTGTGAAAGAGGATTGCAATCCCCTTCTTCTTTTCAGGGTCCGAGGAGAGGTAAAATTGAGAGTATTGCCTATCCATGAAGCGGGGGGAACATTTATCACTGAAGTGTGTCTCTTGCAGCATCAGAATATCGGCACACCATTTTTTATATTCTGCGAATGCTAGCTTGCGTTTGACGGGGCTATTAAAGCCTTTCACATTATGAGACACGATATTAAGTGCCATTTAAGCATAATAGTTGTGAAGTGCTAGTCGTGTGCGACGGTCTTACCCCGCTCCTAGGGATGAGAGATCCGCCTGATGAATAGCTAGGTCTGGTAACTCTGACGGTTCCACAGGGATCTTCGAGGGCTATTCTCCACTCCGCCAGGGTGGGGGGGGGGAGGCTAGGGGGGAAGGAGCGGAAGGGTGGGGGGGAATACATGAGGGTAGGGTGGTGAGACAAATAACAAACAGAAAACAGAAAGACAACAAGTTCAGCTTGATCACAATAATTCTCTTTGCATTTAAACAACAACTCAATAGGATCCCAACTGGGGCAGCCCCTGTGGGGTCCATGTGCCCATAGGTGAGGCCAGCATGATCATCCGAGTTACTGGACTGATCTGTGCCTCTAGAGACAAAGCTCCCTGGGACTGGAGCACAACCCATCTCAAAGGTGTGGGTCGGAGGTGGAGACGCCTGCAGCGGGGGGGGGGGGGGGTAAACCCCGCCGGCGCTTCCTTAAACAACAAACATTGACTTATACCGGCATAACAGAGCATTTAAACTTGCACCAGCAAAAACTTCGTCTTTAACTTCTTAACTGATCGTAACAGAGAAAACATGAATTTGTAACTTCTTAACTGTTACTGGCAGCTAAAGGGAAACATATGGATTTACATTAGCGCCCCCAAACTCAGACTATATGAGCAGTACTTTTAAGGCAGGAATCTAAGAAGACTTGTGAGAATGTGTGCACCTATCTAGCTTACACCCACTTATCCAACTTAAATAGATCTATCCCTTAAAAGAAGTGAACTTCTCCTATGCCTTTACAATTATACCTATTTCCACATCTACTCTATTGCTCACCCTCGTCCCTTAACTCCCCCCCCCCAGTCTGACTCTCGAACAACCCTCAAATCTTTAAAGTCAGTCATCTAACCTTGATAATTCAGCCCCTGCTGTGTAAGACGCTCCCGAGCTTAATTGGGGCCACTGATGAGTAATTCTGGCTTTGTATTTCCGGCAGAACGGCTCCTCCCAATGGGCCTCAGGGCCATATTGGTTAGGCCTGTCCGCCTAACTTATCTCCCCCCCCTCCCCTGAACTAAAGCGGCTTCAAGGCCTGTAATCAACTCTGCCTCAGCCTATGTCGTGTTTGTGTGCCGCTACTTTAATATAGCCGCCTGTTGGGCCTTTGCGCGTCTTAGTGTCCCCCTTCCTCTATAGCCCCCACCGCGCTGGATCAGAATCACTTCTAGCCTATCCGCGCAATGCACGTCATCGTGGGGCGCCGGAAGTGGGGGGGAGGAACCGGAAGGGGGAGCCGCGCCGCCATTTTGAGGGTGTACTTCGAGCAGTTCGGAGGTGTGGCTTGTGGTCCCGCGCTTCTCCTCGGAGACTCCCGCTCCGCGTGAGGGTAAGATGGCCGCCGCTTCAGAAATTCAGTCGGATCATCTGGGAGTCCCTGCAGCTGAAATCGAACAATGGTGCTTGAGCGATGTCATGTGGATCGGATCGTGGTGGGTCGGAGAAGGTGGTTTCGCCCTGCAGAATCCTGTGTGGATGGTGGATGTCTGTTGAGGCTTGGTAGTCGTGGATTACTTCAGGGGATCAGAGGAAGCAAACACCGCACCGACTTTGCTCCAGGAGGTTGGCGGGACATCCCTCCTCACCGGTGAGGTGTGGGGGGAAGCCCGTGGAGACGTCGGGGACTGCCCCAGGCCCAATTTGCGTAGGAATGAGTCCCCATCTTCAGGCCAACGCAAGGTATATGCAGACCCGTTCTTTATTACAGGTAATGCGAAGGGGAACAGCCAACGGTACTTTATATTGTTGTCACATAATATTTTTGTAATGGGACCCAGACTTTTCCTCTTGGCCAGCGTGGTTGGAGCTATATCTTGGAATACTTGAAATTGTACTTCATCGAACTCGACAGATTTCTGGTTCCTGGTGAGTCTGGCCAGGGATTCCTTCGTTTTAAAATAGTGAAACCTGACAATAATGTCCCTGTGAGGGTCACCGGGCTGAGCACGCGAACGGAGGGCCCTATGGCACCTATACAGGTGCCTATCCAGCTCTGTGCTATCTGGAATTAGATGTTCCATCCAGCGTGCTACAAAATCCTCTGGGTCTGTAACCGCCTCTGGTACCCCCCTGATGCAGAGGTTGTTTCTTCGATCTCTGTTGTCAGAGTCTTCTAGTTTATCTCCTAAGTCTCTTACTTGGGTCGTAAGGGAGGCCACCTCTGCTTGTGTTTTGTGTAAGTCAGTGACCGTCTCATCTGATCTCACTTCCAAAGTGTTAGTCCGTTCCCCCAGGGCGTCCAGGTCCTTCCGTAGGGCCCAGAGTTCTGATTTCAAGAACTTTCACATTTCCCCATAGAGGGCTTTTATGTCCTTGACTCTGGCCCATTCCTGGTCTCCAGACCCTGAGGGTGGTCTGCCAGCTTCCACTTCGGAGTCCGTGTCAGCTTCACCAATATCTATGCCCTTTGCGGGGGGGGAGGGGGTGGGGGTCTGTCTTTGCCTTTCCCGCCCGTTGCCATTGTTGCCGGTGATTTGTGCTGGGTCTTATGGAAATAGCTTGCGACCGATGATATTCTGCTGCCCCTCCTTGTGGCCAGCGACATCCCCTGATGTTCAGACAACGGAGGCTGCGTTTGCTGCTAGAAATACTGCCGGTAAAGTCTGTATTTATTTCATTATTTGCGCCGGCGGGCTGGAGCTCAGACATCAAGCATCCATGCACCACCGCTCGCGCATGCGACTCCGCACACGCGCAGTTTAAGACAACAGATGCTTTCCGTCTTGGTACAGTATTTATGATAAAGCTAACTTGAAGTCATTAAGTGATTTTATGGTCTGACAGAGTATGTCTGTATGTTTAAGTATTAGGAATATTTGCCCTGATCACCACCTTCTTCTATCTTAACATTGTGTGCACTTGGTCTCTCTCTTATTCTAGATCCTTACGCCATCGTCTCCTTCCTCCATCAAAGCCAAAAGACGGTGGTCATGAAAAGCACATTAAACCCAACATGGGATCAGACGCTCATCTTTTATGAAATTGAAATTTTTGGAGACCCAGTGACCGTTGCCGAAGTCCCTCCTAACATAGTGGTGGAAATCTATGACCATGATACCTATGTGAGTGATACGATCCAAGGGACTATTTGTGATGACTTCTTGTTCTGGCTAATTCATGGTCAAACTCAAACCAGCGGTCTGCACAATATGCCAAAATGCAGCTGGTTAGATTCCTGGTGAATTTCTACCATGATCTTTAATAAACCAACCAGGAATATGACTTGTGATGCCCCCAAATATTTGTTGTACGTTGTGACACCTCCCAATGAACAAAAATAAAGTTCTTCATATTATAGATCAAGTTATAGGACATGTGAAACGTAGCATGCAGCATGAGGGAATGAAGGGAAAGAGCGAGCAAGGGAATGAGCGAGCGAGCAAGGGAATGAATAAATGCGAGTAAGGGAATGAATAAATGAGGGAGAAAGGGAATGAGGGAGAAAGGGAATGAGGGAGAAAGG